>QODF01000026.1:2959979-3027447 GCA_024372805.1 Oostethus manadensis | reverse complement strand
CCCGTCCCTTTTCAGGTCAGGTCCAGCATCGAAATGTAGCGCAACAAAATTCATAATAAACGCCGTCAAATGTCAAGGGAGACTCATTTGGATTATGAAATCTCCCTTGGCAAATGAATTCTGCTCAGCATTTAAAGGCAGCTTGACTCCCATTCAGCTGTTATGATATGAATTATATTTGTAATTTTAACTTTTTTTTGTTAATGATTTTATTTTTGTAAATCTACTGATGATTTTTCATTTTTTTACTGTTTTTTTTCATTTGTTTTTATTAGTTTTCTTGATACACTACATTTTTAGAATGTGCTGCGGTCCAATACAAACAAATGGCCCTCAGACTGCACTTTGGACACACCACTGCCCTAAAATCAGTTATAATTATCCATAAATAACATTTTATACACTATAATTCATAAGCTCTACCATACACCTGCACACACATCTGCGATATAAAGATAATCATTATTATTCTGTCGTATATATACCTCCCAGCAATACTAATATGACATATCAATCATATATTATGACTAATATTGGTAAATCGTGTCGATGGTAATAATACTGCTAATAGTTGGTTAGACTTGGCCAAGTGTCCCATGCTGTGCATTAAAGAGACAAGTTTATGGAGGTCTTCTGCGAGAGGGTGAATGATCTCCTGCAGCTGAACCTCCATTTGTCTGCCCTAATCTGGTGATGTTATGGCATAAGTGTCCTATGCTGTGCATGAAAAGAGACAGGATTTTGGAGGTCTGCTATAGGTCAGCAGTGCAGTGCTCAGCAACAGTGTGAGGACGAATGAGAAGGATGCACCCTGCAAACAAAACGCTTTTACTTTCCTTACGTGTGGTGTGAAATTGCACAATCTTTGACTGGAAGCAGCCAGCGGGGTGAAAGGAAGAGTAAGGGGGGGGGGGAAAGTGGAGAAAGAGCGCACAACATGATTGGGAAAGGGTTAGATGTTGAGAGAAGCCCTTCTCACCGGTGGTGGCACGTAGAAGCTTGCGTTGACGTGAGTTTGTGTTCCGCCATGCTTGGTTGCACGCACGCACACACACTAAAAAACCTATGCATCTTTCTTGTTTCTTGCTCCCCAGGTGAGTTTCAAGAAAACAAGACATGGTCGGTATCTAGTGACATCGATCTGTCTTCCTGTGGGGAGAGAGCGGAAACAACAAGAAACTAGGAAACAACAAAATGATTCATTTCCGTGGATTAATCATTTAAAATCCTTTTAGTATTGTTTTTATTTTCAACCCTGAAGTATAATGAAGTAGCGGGGGGATTTACAATATAGCCACGCTACGAGAACAGAAAAAACAGAGGCCAAAATTATACAAACATGAACATTTCAAACAAACATGACCTCTAAAGTAGAAGTATTGATAAAAAAGTATCAAACGTATCAATATATTGATTTGAGAATTGATTTTAGAGCATAGAAAGCCAGTATCGGAAGCATCAATGTTTCAGTATCGACCCGCACGTCACCAGCACAGACACAGCTCTCACTGACATGTGAGTGATGGACGGTTTGTCTACATTGTGTTTGTTTTTATATAACGAGGTCTGTTTTGCGTTGAGCTGTTAAAAAAAAAAGCCTGACTGTTTAATGAACAAAAAAAAAATAGCGTGAAGCAAACATATTTTCCAGTCTCATGCTCATTAGGTGAATTAAAAACTTTTGTAATTTTTTAAATGATCGTCATTGTAGACAAAAACGTATTTCTTTTTGCCATTGATTGTGATTAACAACAAGTTAACTCTGGACAAAATGTGATTAATTGTGATTAAATATTTGGCAGCCCTCGTTTTAAGCCAGTGGTTTTCCAACTGGGGGGCGTGCCATCTGGGGGGGCCCGGCGTTATGACAGGAGGGGGGGGGGGCGCAGGGCTACCACAAACACTTTTCATTACTACCATTTTTTCGGGCAGGGGTGGGGCGGCGCTGAAAAGGATTTTATCTCCAAAAAGGTTTTCCTTACAAGCGTAAAAAGACGTTAGCCACTCTAGTATTAAACTCCATCCATCCCAGTTGTTTTTGCACAAAGGCTCCTGTTCAAGGTCATAGGGAAGCTGACTCAAGTCACAGGGCATGTGTAGAAACAAACATTCACATTTACACCATCACTGGGCGGGAATTAACTGGATGCTAAATGGGAATATTCATTCATTCATTCAATGAAATTCTAATGAATTTAGAACATGCAAACTCCACACAGAGATGCCCAACGGAGATTCAAACCCTAAAACCATATAATAGTTGAATTAATTACAAAGAAATCCAAATGTTTTTGTTGAGAATATGTAAGGAAATGTAAACATTGCATGAGTTATATAGAGTGTTTAAACACCTTCTTCTTTTCCTTTCGGCTTATCCCTTCAGGGGTCGCCACAGCCAATCAGTTGCCTCCATCTAACTCTGTCTTCTGTATCCTCTTCTCTTGCACCAACTACCTTCATGTCCTCTTTCACTACATCCATAAACCTCCTCTTTGGTCTTCCTCTAGGCCTCCTGCCTGGCAATTCAAAACTTAGTATCCTTCTACCAATATATTCACTATCTCTCCTCTGGACATGTCTGGCCGATCTGACTTTATCTACGAAACCTCTAACATGTGCTGTCTCTCTGATGTGCTCATTCCTGATCCTGTCCATCCTGGTGTGTATATAGAAATTACATATAACGCAAACTTTTTTTTTTTTAAACAAAATACAATGAAATAACATGTAATTTTAATAACTAATCATATTGGTGGACCAGGCAGGACACTGTAAAAAATACGTACAAATGGATTTGTATTTTAATATACTTTATAATGTACTTTATAATATACTTTTTTATACTTTTGTATTTGAATATACTTAAATAAATGTAAACATTGCAACTTGGAGTTGCTGGCAGTGCTTGTACAATTTTTCCTTTCATTCTGAAATGAAAGGATGAAATGAAATGAAATACAAGCGGCGGAAACGAGTTTCATCCGTAGTAGAAGGAACTCGGCCATCCGGGAAGAGCTCAGAGTAGAGCCGCTGCTCCTTCACATCAAGAGGAGCCAGTTGAGGTGGCTCGGGCATCTGGTCCGGATGCCTCCCTGGTGAGGTGTTTCGGGCATGCCCAGTCGGGAGAAGGCCCTGGGGAAGACCTAGGACACGCTGAAAGGACTATGTCCAGGGGACTGGGAAGTCTGGACTTCTCTACTGAGACTGCTGCCCCCCCGACCCGGACCCGGATAAGCAGAAGAAAATGGAATGGAATGGAATGAAATTCTGAAATAAAACATCATTTAAAAAAATACATTTATTTTTAAAAATTGTGAAAAAAATAAAATCAAATAATCACATTTAAAATTTTACATTTCCAAAACTAAATATTTAAATACATCTCACTTGAAGTCAGCTGGGATAGTGGAAGTGGTAAAGAAAATGGATGGAAATAATGATTTTTTTAAAATATTCTGGAAATGAATAATTAGTTGAAATGGAAAATAAAAATGAGTATAACAGAAAAAACTGTTTATGAACATAAATAACTACTAATGCAGTGTACCATTGCAGTGTTTATTTTAAAACACGATTTCTGTAAAACATGAGTTTTGCAACATTAGTCGTCCTCTTTTCAGTTTGAAGTTAAATATTGAATATTAAACAGACGTCCACATAATTGTATTTTCAAAGCACGAAACTATGTAGGCCATAAACAGACCACGTCCGCATATGATTGGGCCCGCCATGCATTTTGAATATTGTCTAAAAAGTCAATCTATCAGTTACTTCCACTCCAACTTACCCAAAGTGTCTTATAGATAAAAGGCACCACAAAAGAGAAGGTGGAGCCCTCAGTGATCCCTAGAAAGCCCAGCCTCTGTTTCAGTGAGCGGCAGTTTGGTGTTTGGATTGTCCACATCAAGGACTCAAAACTTTTACACGTGCTAATTCCGTGCACTAATGAGGGAATCGGGCGAGAAAGAAACCCCCGAGGCAGAGCGAAGGAGAAACCGATCGCCAAGACTCGGACGCTCTTTTCCTGCTATTGGTCTTTAGAAAAGCATTCATAGTGCGTGAAAGATAATAAAGTTGTCAGAATTGATTTTTATTGTTAGAGAGAAAAGACATGGAGTGTTCAGGAATGAAGGCGTGCCAAGCAGAGACAAGGAAGTGTCTCCTTTGGTTTATTCCTCCTCTATACCATTGCCAGCTCGCCTTGGGGTCTGTGTGTGTGTGTGTGTGTGTGTGTGTGTGTGTGTGCGTGTGTGTGTGTGTGTGTTGTGATGCCAAATTCCCCTCAGGTGTCTCTCTCTCCCTCACACGCACACTATTATTATTTATCAGTTTGTGCACAGCAAGTGTGTGGGTGGAGGATGTTACGCCTGATTGACACAAAGACCTCACAACGTTCAAGCTGAGAACCGACGATCATACCGATCATCATACTTGCTTATCATGAAGAGTTTGAACTGTCCCTTGAGCGTCTCACGCAAAACTGAAACTGTAGAATTAATGTAAAGTTCACGTGTTATTAATTTTTAAAAACGACTGATTTATACCGCCAGCTAAACATACTCTGGTTTATTTTCACCATTAATTTAAACAAAAAAATACCTAGGCTGTTATTTTTACATCATTGTTTAATGGAGATATTAAAAAATAACTCCGATAAGTATTTCTATTTTTTATTATTTTTATTTTAAACATAGTCAAAAACACTACACTACCAGCTATAATATTTATATCTATATTGAAACATAAAAATTCTGTTTAAAAAAGAGTGTAATTCGCTGTTTAATTGAATAACAATAAGACATGTAAGTACAAATTAAAAACATAGAAATAAAAATAAATATAAAAAAAAAATTAATTACTTTTTGGGTTGTTTTTTTTTAAATGCAATTATTTCATGATAGTATTACATCAGTTAAAAAAACACAAATACACACAATAAAAACATAAAAAATTTTTAATTAATTTTAAATTTTTATTTTTTAAATTTTTATTTTTATTTTTAAAAAAACATACTTATAATAATACTTATACAAAAACCATAAATTAGAAAAATAGAAATAAAAATAGCATTTTAAAGTATTTTCATTATTTTTGGGGCTGTTTTTTTAATGTAATTATTGCAAAAAATATTAAAAATAATAAAAACACACAAAAAGTAATAAATAAATGAAAAAAATAGCAACTGTAAAAACAGTCAAATTAGTACTACAATAATAACCCTTGACAGTGACTAATTATACATTTCTATTTATTCTGAAATTGTAAAATGTAAATGCAAAGTAAAGTATTATTTTAAGTCTGCACTTCATTTTTGCTATTTATAACATTTTCTGCAAATTTTTTGATGCTCCAACCAATAAGGAAGTACAATGCATGTGTATGTGTTGCTGCAACAGCATAAAGCAATGCATTAAAAAGCTATGCAACCATGCATTGCACCAAAACTGCCGCATGGAAAGCAGTGGGCCGACGGGTGGGGGTGAAAAATGAAACCTAAAAAAGGAATTAACAATTTAAAACACAGTTCCAGGCTCCCTCTGAAGCAAATTCACACCTTCCAGATCCCCAATCTGACTCCTTTTATGAGGCCTTGTCTTGCAAAGTGCTTGCACGGTTTCTCCCAGGTACGGAGGGGGTTAAGGATCCTACACCTGTCCTATCAGACACCTGTCTTGGAGGCGTGGCGGCCAATCAGAAGCGACAGAGAGCTGTTGCTCCATGTATAAATACCATGCGGGCTGCGGTTCAGAGGGAATCAAAAATACTCAAGTCATCGGCGTGTCGCTCAGTGATTCTCTTAAACACAAATCTCCCCCCAAAAAAACCAAACGAACCCTCAAAGGAACCTTACCCCCGCTCACTTGGATCGGAGACATGACCAAAGAGACCGAGTAAGTATTGACGTCGTTTTTATACGTGGTGATTTAAATGATAGGAAGATGATGGGGCGCCCCCCCCTTCTTCTTAGAGCTGCAACGAAACCCCATGTGAAAGATGCTTGGGAAAGTGATATTATGGGATGGTTGGGTCTGTGCTTGCCTGTTGTCACTCTGCTAGAGGCCACGCAGCACAAAAGGGCGCCGGGAAATAGGAGGTGTTGGATGCAATGACACCATGTAATGCATTGAATTACATAATGGGGGTGTAGAGGGAAACCCTAGAAGACCCCCGCCCCCCGCCCAGCCCTGCCTCACACCCTTAATGTGTCTGTAGGGGCATTTGCACTAATCTAATGTGTGTTGTTTGGATGCTGGCGCAGGTGCACCTCAGCGCAAATAGTCCTGCACCACGTGACCACCCGGGGTCCTCTCCACCCACTCCCCCGGTCAGCACATTACAGGCCATGTTTACTTAGAGTCAACTGCCACACAAACTCCAAAAGGGGTGTTTAGGATATTCATCCAACGTCACGGTTGGAGTCCCCAAACCAATCCAGTCCTCTAAATCCCAGGACCGCGTTTGGTTCTCCACAAACAAGACAGGGTTGAAGAATGCGCGTTTGTGTTTGTTTTGCTTTGACTGCAGGAAAACCACAAAATACAACATCCAGGAATGCTTTGTGTCGGTGGGTGGCCCCCCTTGTGGTCCTTTCAACATTTTCACGTATGGGATGTTGCTAACGCGGCGGTTTTGCAATGGGAACCTTTCACGCTCGGGGGGATGAGAATCGGGCTGGATTCACTCGTCGCTATGTGATTAATGAATAGGTAGACTTTCGTTTTGGGTTGAATTGCTGTGTTTTCAGCTCAAACTGAGACATTTGGTTTCAGCCCAAATGCACGGTGAATTGCCATGCGTTGTACATAAAGAGTACACAACACGCATGGACGTATATCATGACCTAAAAAAGCCCTTGGCTGGCAAATTGTGTGTCCGTGGTGCCACCAAAAATAGTAGCGGTGATGGTTTCGTTTGTTTTGAACGCCTTTGACGAAGCTAGCATGGAAGCACGTCACCTTTACAGTTGCGCAACTCGACATCCGAAAGGGAGCCTGAAGACGCATGGCTCTCAGTCTCCCATAGTTGAGTTGAAAATAAAAAAAATATTTCAATAGTACATTACATAAAATTGTAATGTAATAGAAATATACTACATATTATAGTATACTGTAAATATTATAAATAAAAATTGATTTAAATAAGAGCTAAATAAATGCATTTAAAGAAATAAATTCATTAAAATTAAACCAATAAATAAAAAAAGGACATGCATAAATAGCAAATACGTTTCAATAAAAATTCTTCATGTATCAGTTTTGGTGACTTCCTGTGCTCACTTGTGTTCACGTATGACTTTTATCTAATAGGATTTAAAAAATGGTGTTAACGTTTATATTTTTAAAAATATTTGCATGTGTGACAACCTCTGGATCCACTTTATGTATTTTATCAAAACAAAGAATTTGGGATTTGGACATGGATAAAAGACTGCACTGTTTGGGGTCTGCCTCCACTTGCGGTTTGTGGCTCGTACTCCGAGGTAATTGGCTTGTGGAGTTTGAAGTTACCAATTCCTTCAAAACTAGGTCATCATTAAGCCAACTTTACCCCGAGTATGTCTTGATGTAGCCAGCGTACCACCAGTGCCACTGGTGCCTTTCTGGTGTTTTGCTCTCCGACCCCGCTCTAACCAATCCGTTCTCGTATTTCTCGTGTAGGACCCTGGGAGTGGTCTTTCAGAGTGAGAACTTCAACTACCGTTTCAACACAAACTACATCATGGACCCCTGGTCCTACCTGGAGAACACCATGCCAGAGGACAACCTGCCCAAACCCAGACTGCACCCGGGGGACGACTTGGCAGCCATCACTATGCTTTACGAACAATGCAAGGTAAGTCTATGGAATAACTACGGTTAAATTTGCTTCCTGCCTCATCACATTAATTACGATGGTATCTTTCCAGAGCCACAAGGAGCCAAAGATTACCGCCTGCAATCGGAACAGTAGCGTTTGCAAAGCAACAGAGAGGTAAGAGCTCATTACAAGCTGAAGAGAAAATGGGCAGAGAGAGGTAATCCTCAAATCAAACACAGCCCCGATGGATTACTGTTTACCTCGCTGGTCTTCTCCATCAGCAACTCTCTTAAGACAGAAAATAAAGCTCCCTCCTTGTGTCCCCACGGAGCCCCTTACCCTTAGTGTCGCCCGTGTTGGGCTGGGTGAGACTTGAGTCCATTGTGGTTCTGCTAGTGTTTGAGAAACTCAAACAAGAGCTGGATTAAGACACAAAAAGTACCCAACCCAGACTGAAGGCTCCTTGCTAGTAGCAGTGTATGCTCAGAGACACATGACAGATGATTCTGTTTGCCGCCAGGACTCCGTCCAATGACTTGGCTTCTTTGGAGGCGTCTGGCAACGTCATGAAGATCCTCTCTGAGAGCGTGCCAGCCAGCTACTCCTTGGAGGTACTAGGACCCAAGCAGCATCCATCCCTGCCACCCAGTGCTGACACCTACGCCACCTTGACCAGTGTGACGGCGGACACCGACAAGCAGGATCTCAATATCATCTTTGAGTCTTTGCTGCAGAAGTGGCCTGAGACCAACGCTTTCCCCGACCCCAGTGCCGAGGTACGAGACACTCCCAGTCTGGTTTCATGCTGTGCCTAACATGTTGTTTTACTCGACCCTTAGACTCTGACCTACAACGATCCCTTTCCCGAGGACCACTCCAGTACCGTCTACTCTGGCTCCTATACTGGATCCCCGCCTGAGAGATACAGGAATGAGTTCCAGTTCTCCCTGGGGGCTCCTGCAGCGTCCCCTTACAAATCCAGCGAGTTGCCCATGGTCTACCTGAACAAGGGGCAGTTCTACCCCATCACCTTGCAGGGCGTGGACAGCAGCGCCTGCATCACCGCAACCAAAGTCAAGGTAATTTGATGGAACGGTCCAAGTCCCCAGGTCACCAGTCCAGGGTGTGCCCCGCCTCCCTGCCCGAAGTCAGCTGGGATAGGCTCCAGCATACCCGTGACCCTAATGAGGATAAGCGGTATAGAAAATGGATGGATGGATGGTCCAAGTCCCAACTTGGGGTTGACCATGGGACCGGGTCGAAGTGACTAACAAACTGGGCAGGGACGTGTATCATTGCTACTAAAAACACCAGCTCCATGTATCTGAGCTGACAAAAGCAACAAAAAAAGGAGTGGGGTGAAGGTGTGGTGTTTTTTTCTAAATGACGCAAGGTGACAATCTTTTCTTTGTCAAGCCCGTAAGGAGGGATGAATATACACAATCATCTCACGGCAAATAAGTGACGACAATGTGAGCAGAAAGGAGGGATTTGGAGTGATGAATGATTTCCACCAGACGCTAAATGCTCTTCTGTGTTTCTCCTGCTCCAGACGGTGGTGATGGCTGTTTTTGAGAATGACAAAACCCCAGAAATGCAGCTTCGCTTTTGGAACCACTGGCACGGACGCCAGCCGACTGTCAAGCAAAGGGTCATTGACATCGGTATGCGCTGCAAAATCCACCTGCTTCGGTGCAGCAAAGTGTTCCCGAAACCTCACCTAACTCGATCTCTCTGTTTCACGTCACAGCCGACTACAAGGAAGTGTTCAGCGGCATTAGCAACATCGAAGAGGTCGCCTTCAATGCCCTCTCCTTCGTTTGGAACCCCAACGAAGAAGCCAAGGTAGCGCTTGTTGCTCATCTGGACAGGTTCAAGATTTTACAAAAAGGTAGAAAGAAAGAGAAGGAGCGGTTGAGGAGGGAGGGGAAGAATCCAAGAAATGTGTTTGGCCCGAGGCTTCGTCACTGCTGCCGCAGAGGCCAAATCTCTGTGGCCCAAAGGTGCTGAGGTGGGGCGGGGCTGCGAAAAAACCTGCTGCAGGTACAGAGCAAAGCAAGGGAAGACATCATGTACAGGAAATCAAAGATGGGGATTTTTAGCCGTGTAGAGTAGTAGACTAATTACTGGGGAAAAGGTTAACGCTTCACATTTAGTATCAAAAATGGAAGACCTATAAAATTGGACCTACCTCATCATTATTTTTCTAGAAATAAAGAACATTTTTTTTCATGGAATAAGGCATTAAAAAGTTTGGCAACGCGCTACTTTTACAGTCTTTTCCCCCAGAAAAGGAAGAAATGCGGTGCAAAAACTGTAATCATAGCAAGTTCTTACTGTGTTTGAATAATTAGCTCATCTTGGTAATATGCACTCAAAATTTCCCAGAATGCCATTTGCCAGGTGTATTTGCAAATCAAATGCTATCTTGTGACACAAACGAGCAAATTTTGCTTAGATTTGAATTTTGGCAGTGTATTTCCTGTGGAAAAAAACGTTAAGGAAATGCGACATACTGCTACAAAACCTTTAAGATAAGATAAGTAAGTAATGATAACTAAAATAATTGTTTGCATGCTTACCAAATTTGATAATTTAAGAAATTTTTTCCATTTCAATTTTTTAGATTTTTGGGTTAATGAATAAACTGCACGTTGATTAAATGCAAATGTCCTTACATTTATTGATGCAACACATCAGTGATTCCCAAATTTTTTTGCCCCGCCCCCCTTTTGGAGATACAATTATTTTGCACTTGCATACTAAACTAAGCTAAGCCCGCTAGCTCCCATTCACTCTCCGTAAGAGGGGATTCTGCCAACTTTCGCTTGATGTTTATCGCCAGTTAAACATGTTTAGTTCAGAAGGGGGCTGTTTAGTGTGTGTAATGACATTCTGCCACGATTGAGCCGTCTGCCGGGGAAGCAATTCCCCACACGAGCGTTCCTTCTCCTCACGATGACAGCCTTTCATTCACATTGTCAATTTCAGCGAGACTCAGTAAATTTAACCGTTTAACAGTAAATTCAGTTTTTATTGGCTAATTACTCGATTCCGTCCGCAACGGCGCATGATCACAGGGCCATACGTGTTTGCAAACTCCAATGCCAAAAAAAAACACTAACATATTTTTTCTAAGAGTACAGAATGAACAAAGATTCTAATTGTGAAAGTAAAACACAATTCCAACAAACTCAAAAGCTACACGTTGGCCTCTTGTAACGTTATCATAAGCCCGCAGACTCAAAAGCTGTCATCACGTGATGCCATCAACAAACAAGCAGATTAAACAAACCTTCTCTCCCACAGGTGTTCATCGGCATCAACTCGCTGAGCACGGACTTCTCGTCGCAGAAGGGCGTGAAGGGCCTACCCCTCAACCTCCAGATCGACACGTACGACTTCAGCTCGGGAAGCAATCAGCTCCTACACAGAGCCGCTTGCCAGGTCAAGATTTTCTGCGATAAGGTACGTCGACTGCGCGCCGTAGGCAACCTCAGCGTGCGCAAATGTTTTTCCTAACTCGTTTTTGCATCCTCAGGGGGCCGAGCGGAAGATGCGGGATGAGGAGCGGAAGAGGACCAAGAGGAGGGGGAAGACGGCCAGTGATGCCAATGGTACGAGTTGCAAGATTTTGAAAAAAAATGTCCAAAACAGAAAATAACCCTTGAAATGTTATGGTACATGACAAGTTAACAAAAATGACTGAAGAGTTTCCCAATCTCAGGGTTAGGGGCCCAAAATGGGTTTTTTTGGGTCATTATCACCAATCTATGCACTCTATTTTATATACATATTTATGATTGATTAGCAAGCAGACTCGTACTTGTATGGTTTTTTGATTCATATGTGCTATAGTCAATTGAATCATTAGTTTATTAAGAATACAAATAGTAATACATGATGTATTTTAGTACATTTGGGTCCGAGGTACATTTTTAATTAGGGTCTTGAGCATAAAAAGTGGATTCCATAAACAGTATTGACGCTTTTGTGACAAAACATCAAAATATACAAACATACCCCATTTATTTAATGGGTGGTCCTCGGATCTGAGTCCCGGGGCGCTCCCATAAATTGATTAAAAACTTAATTTTGGCACACAAGCACTAGAAGTGTTTGAGAACAAGCTACAGTGGAAAAGTACACTACAGTTGTCCCTCGCAATATCGCAGCTTAATTACCTGTCCTTAGCTAAAATGCGTTTTTTCAGAAATGAATTACTTCATAAATGATTGCTGTTTCGTGGGAGACTATGGTCTATAATTAGTCAATGGCAACAATGGCACAAAACATTGCGACATTACCTTACGTTACATTACCTTAACACCGCATGAAATCAGACATGGCATTTACAACATAATAGACTGTAAAAAAGTTATTCTCCCATTCCGTGTGGAAGTGGTCGTTTTTTGCCTCATTAAATGAAATAAATTCAAACAAAGGTGTGTAATAGTGACTATAGGCGGATTATTTCATACATAGAGGGCTCTAATAATGTTAAAAAACATATTTCAAAAGCCATAAACAGGATTTATATGCACTAACTATGAAAATAATTCATTTATTAACATTGAGTCTTACATCATCAAAGGTCTTTTACATACAGTTGGGTCTAGAACCAACTGACTGCTATAAAGAAGGGACGACTGAATGTCTAGCCACATTACGCTCAAAACTGGAGGTGGACGATCAACTATCTCTTTATTGCAAAAGCAAAACACGTTGCTGCGGGCCGAACCAAACAACATCAGCAAACTCAACTGTCGTCTGCACGAAGCTGTGCTCCTCCCGCAAGCACACACACAGTCAGGACTCAGGCTGATGCAGCCAGTCGGAAATTAGTACACTCTTTATTACTACACATAACTGCCAGGTGGCTACAGTATCCTTGAGCATATTAAAGGATGTGATTATATGAAAGTGACAATAATAACTATGCAGGGTGCAGTCTTAGTCGTGCTGGTGTTTTGGGGTTTTATTATAGATGAAATATTTGTAATATAGTTTTATATACTTGAAATCATATATTATATTATAAAATAACATATTAATATAGTTTTAGTATAATATTTATTATATATATTTATTTGATTAATATTACGTGATTCTAGTGCCTAAAAAAAGGCTTTTTCGAGCTCAAGAAAACAAAAATTTGATATTAGGAATGTTGTGACACTGAAATATACTGGAAATAAACTAATATCTGAAAACATTGAAGATATTAGTTTAGTAAAAAAAAAAACATCAACAAAAAAATGTGAGCTTGATTATTCATTATCAGTAAAAATAGCTAACGGGATGGACTCAGTGACCCAATAAAAATGGGGTTATGTCATTTTCACTTCTAATTCTAATATTTGTGTTTCATTGCCAGCTAACAAGTCCTTAGTGAGCAGTTCCATGGGCAGTGACTGCACCTTCTTCCAGACGCTGGAAGACCACATCACCCAGCCGGTCCTCTTCATCCCAGAAGCACATCTATCCAGCTTGCAGCGAATGGTAAGCCTCCGGCTCTCATCACGAACAATCATCATAACACCGCCTCCTCTTGCGTGAGTCATAATCCCGACCCTTCATTCACACCTGAAGGCAACAACCTGGGCACGGGACAGGGAGAAAGCGGGGGGAGTGTGGGAAAGTATGCAGTGGGAAAAGTCTGCCTGGGAAAAGAAGGGAGGGGAAAGAAAAGTGAGGTGAAACGCTAATTGGAGTCGAAACCACCAAGCCCGAGCGAGTGCAAGCAATGGGGGCCTCCCCACCTGGCACATCAGCGGCGTCCTTACAGACACACAGGAATACGCGCCACCCTCATCTTATTTCTCACACAAACCGTGAGCTAGCAGTGGCGCTGTTCAGACAAGCCGCGGTTCCCACACACTGCGGAGTTCATGAATTATATAAGCGTGTGCGGATGATGAAACCTTGGAGGCTTTCCACTGCAATCCGTGCGGCAGAAGCAGTACCTTGGAGAGGAGAGGTTATGGGAAATGCAGTCTTTTTGCCGCAATAACATTCCCTTATGAAGACATTACAAACACACAGGGGTGGCAAGACGGGCATTAAGCAATGTGTTTATCACTTTTCTAATCAGATCTTTTTGTCCTTCCTTCTTTCTGCAGGCCACACCTATGGACGACAATGAGAGGTGAGCATCCGCATCTTGTGCGTCAATAAGAAAGGGACGGGTGTTGGGTTTGAGGTTTGAGGGACCCAACGGGTCACGGGTTGATTTTTGTTGTTTATCAGAGTATTCATCAAACTGGAACACAGTTTCTTGTTTGTTGTTGGTTTATGTACAGCGTATGTCGATGCCCAGACAATACAATTCATTTGTTGTCATTAATTAATCACAATTAATCTCAATTTAATCAAACATCAATAGTAGCCAATGTTTTTAATTCAAATAGATTTTGATTGACGACCAAATTAATGATGTGCAAAATCCCATCATGCTAAGGTATATATGCAAACTCAAGCACTTTCATTGGGTTTGTTGAATCCATCAGACGCGGGCTTACTTATCTTGGCTCTCAATCTTCTGGTCGAGTGTGAGCTGGGCGACACCACTTGCTAACGTTAGGTCTGCGCTTGATTTCGGCAGTAAGCAAATGGGAACCTTTTAAAAACATAAATAACCGTTGTTGCGAGCCTCACCGTTAAGACTGACGTCCCTCGAGCATCTTGTGCATCGGTGAACTCAAACTGAAACGTCAGATTAAACGCTTTGCAATTAATTAATGACTGCAATTATTGAATCAACGCAATTAAGTCCCTAATTTTAAGTCATTGGTCTAAACCTGGGATTCTCAACTGGTCTCATCTTGGGACCCCCATTTTCAGTGGTCATTAAGGTATGACCCACTTTTATTGAGGTAAAAGCATACAATTTTAGTTTTAGTTAAATAGCTTTCATAAATCACGCATGTCACATTTTTTATTATAAATACACTCAATTATTTGTGCAAAACGTATTTTATATTTGTACATACCAAGGAAGAAAATGCAAAAAAATATATATTTTTAAATGTAATTTATATACACTACCAGCCAAAAGTTTTAGAACACTAAAATTTCTCTGGAGGAAAAACTTACATTATTAAGTATTAAGATGGTCTGTTTCTCTTCCATTGCCAATTTCCTTTTCCTTGCCATTTTGGGGCACCAAATTACTTTCTCCTGTTCTACTGACGCTCACGAGGGTATAGTACCACAGTGTGTTCCAAACACTGCTTTTATGCAGACAGAGGAGGTAGTAAGTACTCCAGAACTTGGATCAACTGCCATGGCTTGATCCAACTCCATTTCTGCACAACAGCTTTAAATTGTTGACCCATTTTTGTGGTCCGTGAAACAGGCATTTTTGTATAATTATGAAATCTACATAATTTTTCAGTTTTGGGTAACTTTACCTTTTTTTTTTAAACCTCTGGCACTTACCACTTAGACCGCTTACGGTACCTTTGTACCATTTTTAGCTATTCATTGGACTTGAACGACTTGAATTTCAGTAATTAACTGGAAAAATTGGAGTGTTCTAAAACTTTTGACCAGAAGTGTACATTACAAAATTAGGCCAGGCAATGAAATGTTATTAATAGAACACAATTTGTACACAAAGTCATGCATAGTGCTGCATAGAAGCATTCCATAAAAATCGTAACATGCAAATTTGATGAATTGATTAATTTAGTCAGATGTATATATTATTTATTTTTAAATACAAATATTTTCATTTTGCATTAAAAATGCACCAAAATATTTAATGTATTGTAATTATAATAAAATATTTGATGTAATGTTGTGATAGTAAAGTATTATTTTTTTCTAAATGTAAAATATATATTTTGAAATAAAAAAATATAGGTGGGACTCTCTGAAAAGCACATTAAAATATTTCATATAATTTTTATAGTATTTGGATATTTTAAGATACAGTATTTTAAATCACATTAAATATTTGAATGTAACTTTCTGATGATCAGAGGTATGTTCTTCTTATTATGACGTTATGGATTGATTTTAAAATTATATGTTATATTTTTATACCTATTCCAATGAAATACAAATATTCTAAAAATATATATATTTTTGACTTGCACGTGAGACCTACCTTTGGGTCCTGACCCCCCAGTGAGAAACTCTAAAGTCTTGTCCTTTCATTTCCAGAAGTTCTCGAAAGAGGTTGTACTCAGACAGAGACCAGAACGTCTCTCCACCCAGCAAGCAACCCCGCAGAGAAGACTCCCAAAGAGGTGAGCAAAGCAGAAACTGTCATGTATGGGGTTTTTTTGGTTTTGTTTTTTTAACCCAAGCAACTTGACGTGACGTTTTTTGGTTTTCGTTCGCCCCCTCCAACATCAGTTCTGCTATACGTGAGAACAAGCACCGAGGTGGTGTTCGACGCGCTCATGCTCAGCACGCCGACGCTGTCCGGCCTACGAGAAGCCGTGAGTAGATTATCTGCGGTGATTTCCGCTCGCATGCCAAGAGCGTGTATCGTCAAATGTGCTCTGCTCTCAACTCGTCGTCTCTTATTCCTCGCTCAGATTTCAGAAAAGTACGGCATGCAAGAAGACACCATTGGGAAAATTTACAAGAAATGCAAACGAGGGTAAGCAGACTTTTGAGTCCATCGGAAACCCGCATGATGAGTTCACGATGTAATCTTGGCTTCCCTGACAAACCTCATGCTGACAGACCGGGTCGGTAGGTTGCTCGGCTGGCTCTGCCTCGTGGAATGTGTTAATTGTGCCCCCCCCTCCCCTTCTCAGGAAGAATATGACTAAGGGAGGATATAAATATTGCTCAAGTCTTGCAGATGAGTCACAGGGGATTGTTGGTCCGATTTTACCATCAATCGGGAGGTTTTCCATCAATCAAAAGGTGACGACGGGAAATCGCCATTTGCAGAGTTCGGGACCCAAACGCTAACTTAAAAAGAAAGAGAAAAGACAGCCGCCTCACTCTGCAAGCTATTTACAGGAGGTTGTTCCTGCCGACCTGTCACCACCACAGGGCCGGCAGCCAACACTAACAGGTTGAGTTACATTCTCCTGGTAATTCCCTCCCCCACTCCTCTTCAGTCAACCTTGTCCCCTGCAGGCGGAGCACACGAGCGGGCCGCTAATTCACTCATTAAAGTCTTTAGAGACGCTACGGGTTAGGGCTGAGGCAAAACAGAGGAGGAGGAAGAGTCAGACCTTCCTGATTTATGAAGCGAGGGCTGATGCCAGAGATGATAGCTACTGTGTTTTTTCCGAGCCAGAATGTTCCGCCGTGTACACTTTATTACATGTCCTTTATGTAAGACAATAGATTGAGTAACCCAGTTTTGTAGGGCAGAGTTTGTGCGTGAAACAATCCAATCCAAGCATGATTAAATATTTTAAAAAGAAAAAAATTTTTTTTTTTTTCTTGTTATTTGTTTTGTTGTTTACAATTCCTATTCCAATAATATGTCCAAACGTATGAGAAGTACTAAATACGCTGCCAACAGAAGGAAAACTGATTTCAGGTGTTTTGTCTAATACATATTACGGTACTTCAAATAAGCAAACCCGTCCAAAAAAGTACGAAAAAATATGTAAAAATGTTTTTTTTTTGAAATTCCAGATCTTTAAACTTGCTTTGATATCACATTATATGACCTGATTATACGACCATACAATTCTAAAAAAGCCCTTGAACCCACAAATACTCACTAGCAGAAATGCTTTCATTTTTGCAAGGCGTTCATTTGCCTAAACTGCTAATAATACATGACGTCAATTAGAAGCAGGTGATGATTGGAGGGAAACTCCGAAATGTGAAAAGGTATTATTGAAGTAAAAAAATTAACTTGTGACATATAATGACTTTTCACATTTAACCATGTGTTTAAAGAGAACTATATTTTCCTTTTTGTTTTTTGTTTGTTTGTTGTTTTTCTTTTCACATTCTCTTGCACGGCAAAATATACAAAACAAGTTCATTTTTTATATTGAATAATGACCCCAAATTTGGCTCAGAAATGTCAAAAGTCGGTATTGAAGTTAAAAAATGAACTTCTTGCGTGTAATGACTTTTCAGATTTTACCATGTGTTTCAAAAACAGCTACAATTTCCTTTTTATTTTCTCTTGTACGCCAAAATATACGTAACAAGTTTACTTTTTTACTTCAATAATGACTCCATTGGAGGCTCAGAAATGTAAAAAGTTATTGTACAAGTAAATAAATTAACTTGTTTATGACTTATAATGAGGCTCTAAAATGTGAAAGGTCATTATTCATGTTAAAAATGTACTTGTTATATATGACTTTTCAAATTTAACCATGTGAAAAAAGAGCTACATTTTTCTTTTCACTTTCTCTTGCACGCCAAAATATACATAACTAGTTAATTTTTTACATGAATAATGACTCCAAATGAGGCTCTGAAACGTGAAAAGTCATTAAGATAAAAAATTAACTTGTTACATAATGTATAATGACTTTTCAAATATAACTGTGTTTCAAAAGAGCTACATTTTCCTTTTCACTTTCACCTGCGCGCCAAAATATACGTAAGAAGTTAATTTTTAGAGGTTAATTTTTTACTTAATTTTTTACTTTTTTACTTTTTTTACTATACTCCATATGACTTTTTTTTTTGACTCCAAAATTTCAAAATGTTATCATTTAAGTTATTCAGTTTTCCGCTACATGTAAGTGATTGTGGCGGTGTGCCACTACAAAATAAAAGCCGCCAGACTATAAAAAGTAGGTATTTTTTAAACCTTGCAAACAATTCTAAGTGAAATATTATATGAATGGATAGCAAAAACTCTTGTGTTGACTTTCACTTTGTTTCTTATTATAAGGAGAGAATGAACAATAGCCCGTAAAATGTGTAGTCAATTGTGACGGCTTGTCATGCGCTAAGCCTATCTTTGTCAGTGCTGATGTTTCAGTCTCATTCCACTTTCTGGCATTTTTGCTTACTCATGTTGACTGGCCGGCGGCATCTAGATAGTGGCTGGTTACGTTCATGGAATACATTGTTGTTTTGTTGATTGTGTTATTTTGAACTAAATATATTAGCAAACAATTCATTTCCTATGTATTTGTGTTACGCTAGAACAGACATCAAATTCTATTATGGTTTGTGTCACAGTACAAGATGTACTTTTGTACTAGTCACGTAATATTATTGGACTAAATTGGTTAGATAACAAAAGGAGGCTAGACATTTTAGACAGTTTTGCAATGGTCTCGGTAAATACGTTAATAATAATTGTTTAAAAAGTCATTTAAAAAATTGCTTGTCATTTGTCTTTTTTTTAAAAATGCAGTCGCATGCAGCCAAAGCTTAAAAAAATCCTAGGGCAAACCCTGTTATGTATAATGACTTTTCAAATATAACCATGTGCTCTACATTTTTTTCCCTTTCTCATGCACTCCAAAACATCCATCCATCCCTTTTCTATGTCGCTTATCCTCATTAGGGTGTCGGGGGTATGCTGGAGCCTATCCCAGCTGAGAGGCGGGGTACACCCTGGACTTATCACCAGTCAATCGCAGGGCACATATAGACAAACAACCATTCACACTCACATTCCTACCGATGGACCAAAATATACATAACAAGTTCAATTTTTCAATTTGAACAATGACTCCAAATGAGGCGGCAAAATTCCGAAAGTCAGGTTAAAAAATGAATTTGTTACGTATAGTGACTTTTCAAGTTTAACAATGTGTTTAAAGAGCACTACAGTTTTCTTATCACTTTCTCTTGCCCGCCAAAATATACAAGTTCCTAACTTGAACATTGACTCAAAAGGGGGCTCCCAAATTTGAAGTCATTATACGTGACAGGTCATTTTTTAAACATGAATGATGACGGCATGAGAAAGTGAAAAGTAAAATGTCGCTCTGTTCAACAAATATACTGCACAACCCCACAGCAACATAACCAATGTTGTAATGGCAGCAAGGAGCAAAAACTGCGCATGAGTCTCACAGCCGACTACCACGGCCGACACTTTAAAGCGCACGCAGAGCATGCAGTTTCCCCCCCAACTTTTGCTGAAAGACGTTCTCTCTTTCCGCAGGATTTACGTCAACATGGACGACAACATCATCGAACACTACACCAACCACTCGGCCTTCCTCATCGAGATGTCGGAGGCGGTCAGCGGTCACTTCCAGGTCACTCTCATTGAAGTATGACTCCACTCCAGGATCATAGCTGTCTCCAAAGCACTACGCCATCAGTACCAATCAAAACAAACAAGCTGTGGACTGACGAACTTCAATACGAGACCCGGACTGAACCGACCTACCAATGTCGTAAATGTTGGCATTATTTTTGTACATACACTCTGTATCACTGTATCTTGTTCTGTATCGATTGTAACATCGGAAGCATTGTTAAGCTTGTACATATTTGTTTGTAAATAGATTTTTAATATGACAGTGTTTTATCGACTACCGTGTTGGCAATTCATTTTGCGCGACGTATTTCAACCGAACGCAGGCTCCACAGGGTGCTTTCCAGCATACGGCATTCAGCAGGTTGCTATACTCGCTGCTTTAAATGTACCCGACAAATGAACCCAGGGTGTGTGTTTTCGTTTTTTACCACGTTAAACGCCTGCTCGTAATGTTTCTCCCCGCCGCCTTCTTCCGGCAGGCCCCGGGTCGTTTCGCAACATTGTTTGTTCAGAAACAAACGTCACACATTTCCCTCTGTAAAACCACACGCTGTTAGTATTGGTCATCATTTAGCCCCAGAAAAACTGTGGACATTTCCCGTCTGTTTGTTTGTTTGTTGTAAAAACAGGGCGTTTCACTGGCAACAGTACGACTGCCTCTGGATTTTCATGTTATAGACGTCTGTTTTTTGCCTTATTATTTTTATTTTTCGTTTTGCTTCTTCATATGTTACGCATCATTTCAAAGCGGACATGTATCCCTGTAATATTTCATTATCCAACCAAATAGCAATTGTGGTTGCCTTCAGTCATACCTTGCCCATTCTTTTGTAAGAAAATAAACAAAAGTGCATACACATTTGTGTGGCGTTTTCAAGCATGTTCCAACAAATGTACTAATGATGTCCCTGGTGGAGGGGTGTCCAATATAGTGTCCCTATATTCTAAATGGATCTAAAACCATGTCAAATGATCAGTTCCAACCTAAAAGTACTGGAACGGCAGCTGAATAATTACATGTCAGGATGGCTGTAATTCAGTTGGCCATTTATTTGCATGTCAACTCAAAGCACTCATGCACAGTTCAATGACGCGTCCTAGTTTTCTTATTTTACGCAGGTGGCTCCAAAGGCTTGCTCTAACCAGCATGACGAACACCACTGCCCCCTATAGCCCACACACGGAACAGCAGCTTGGAAGAACACAATATAGCAGTCGCTACAATATTTTGCATGCCCTTTTTTTCTAATTTTGTGTTTCGTTGGATGGACTTTTACTTTCATTAGGGACTTGACTCACACTTTGTTACAAAAGAGAGGGAAAAGTCATGTAGTGTCGTAAAAAATAAAAATTCAGCAATACTTTGGTTGCGTTATTTTCAAGAACCGTTCTCAATTCTACAAATTCATGTTTGCAACAAAAGAGATGTTATTAAAAAAAGGATCGGATTGGCAAGAATATTTAACAAATCAGATCGGATCAGATCCCAAAACGTGTGGATCGGGACATCCCTATACATGAAAATGTCAGACTCTTTCAAAGGCATATTGTTTTGAGAAGCAGAATGCTTTGTTTATGTGAGCTCCGCAGCTAACTGGAAATCCGACCAAAACTGCATTCCCGGGACGAATTTGGGGGTAGGTCACTGTGGATGTACTACACTAAGGATGGGGATCTCATACAACTTCATGTCAAAAAATCCAAACTATCCACCACATGTCTATCTGCGGTGTTTAGTTTTCACGCAGCTCTCTGAAAAATGGGTCTCGGGAGAAAAGCTCCATTCTTTTCCCCTATTTGGCTAGCCTGGCATGGGCAGACACAACACAGATATCCTTCGGCAAAGCCAAGAGAGAGCGCACATGCATATACGCTCTCACAGAAGGTGAGACAGCCGAGCTGTAGCGGAGAGGAAGTAAAAAAAAGGACAAGGACAAACAGAGGCATGGAGACACCGAGGCGGGGAGGCGGGTGCTGGTAAGGAACTGCAGCATCTTCTGAGAGCAGCTTTGTGAGCCGCAGAGCCGTAAGCCCCACCGGACGGTAAGCAGAGCGTGCTTGCGTACATCATAATTACGCTTGGCCATTCATCCGCCGCCGCTTTAACGATGCACCATCCTGCTATCGTTACACGTCAGCCTCGTCGGGTATCGTTTCTGCAGTAGACACCTCACCGCTCTCTCACAGCGATGTGGTGTCACAGGTGTCCCGGTAGGCGCTCGTAAAAAAGAAAAAGAAAAAACAAAACAAGCCCCGCGTTCCTTACTGCTAAGGGGAGGTGATACTTTGCGTGTCACTAACATTTAATTCCCTCCAGGGGCGGATGAGGTTTTGACAGCGCCTTTTTTTTTTTTTTTGAACTGTCAACTTCCCTCTCGTTCATATCACGTCCTTGTGCCAAAAGAACCGTTCTAATTATTTCCACGATGTCAGCATACGTTACTGTTCACATGGACACAAAAGGCTTAACACCTTTGGTAGTGACATATTCCACTCATGGGAATACAGTTTTGGACTGTGTTGTTGGGGCTGTCTATATGCACATAGGAAGTTTTATTATTATTATTATTACCACTATTAGGATTCATGTTATTGAGTTAATTAGGTGGTTGTTATTATGTTATTATGTTCATTAAAATATTTTCAGTCATTTTTACGGAGCGTTGTTTGGATTTGGACATAACAGTGATGTGTTGGTCACAAACTAATTTTGTTAGTTTTTTTAAATTAGCGTCATTGGGAGCCGATTTTTAATTTTTTATCTTCTTTTTGTATCTTACATTGTGACGCAACAGGGGCGGGTGTTGTTTTGTTGATTTTGTGTAGTTTGGTTGCAAAAAGATTCGCCTGTCAGTTCAAATGAGTCTTGTATTTAATAACCTTATTATATTATAATGTATTTGTTGCAGCTGTTTATTGAGGATGCGAACAAATTGTTCAAAATAATAAACATTTGATATTATGTTTTTTTAAAATGAGGAATTATTTTCACACAACACACATAATTTGGTAATAAGTTAATTTATTACGACAAAAAAAACAGTCGGAATCGTTATTACTAACGCTGATGCTGAAAATTGACATTTGCGGCGCCCCCTATAGGTCAAAAATGTGCTTTGGGAGACATGCTAGCGTACGTTCAATAACAATATCCTCAAAATCTTCAGTGACTTACCGGCAAATAGTTGCTATGTGTATGCATGCACCCTCTTTCCTATGAAAGACATCGGTACTGTATTTTCTCATACTCTTAATAAACGCGTGTAGAGTGACTCTCGGTTTCTCGTCGCAAGGCTATAATTAAGGAAATATTCCATTAAAAGTGTGGTGTATCATGAACTCCTAATGGTACCTATAAAAATCCACCCTTCCTCATTCCTATGATCTTATTCATGGAAAAGGCGGTCCTGCATGTACAGCTATTTGTGCAGTTATAATTAAAAAACACAAGATCTTGTTTTGTTTGTGTAGAACAATGACAGTGCATGTCGGTGGGGAAGCCGCAGCTTGTTTTTGTGTCCGCTGGTGTCTCCACATTGTCTTGGCGCATTCGAAAATTCCACCTACGGGCCACTCTGCATTCAGACGGTGGCCCGACTGAAATGGACTAAAGCCTTCCAAGGTTATTGCTGGAGATCAATCGTCAGGCTTGGAGGAAAGACGCTTCAGTTGCACACCTTAGTGTCTCCACAGATTAGCCATGATGGCTTCCTGAGGACTTCCATTTGACTATCCTCTACTCGCTGCTACGCATTACGGGAACTTGCATGGTGTACCACCCATAATATCAGGAAAGTACGCAAAATAGGAACACAAAGCATACTTCATGTAATAGAAGCAAGGCTTAGTAGGAGGTGGACAGAAAGTGACGTCGGGGGGTTCAGAGTTGAGTTTTAGCGTGGTGTGGGTTAGGGATCATTGTGTGTGCTGTGATATAATTCAAACCTGCAAAAAGAGCCTGTTTTTCTGCCAAGACAGCCTGGTGCTTGTGTGTCTCACCAAACATTACGGTAACATTACTGACACTTGGTGACCGGTGCAGAGTACTGCACATCATCACGTCTTTGAATGCGTTTTCTGAATGCTTGAGATTTGTGTTTTACTTCATTTCGCCATTTTTATGCCTGCTACTTTAGGTAAAATATGCATCACATTTAATCAAAAATGCACATTTTTCCACATATTCAACCACAAAACAGCATGATTTATTATTACCTTCTTTGAAAAAACGTGATAGAGCGAGTGAGTTCAAGGTCCCCACCCAATATGAAACATTATTGAGGACCTGTAGTATTACAGTTTTTATTTACAGTATACAGCCTGATGCTTCCCCACGCACCCTCGAGGGGAGGTCATCCCACCCTACTGTGAAGCACTGTGTTACAGGAACCTGATAACGCAGGGGTCGGGAACCTTTTGAGCTAAGAGAGCCATGAAAGCAACATATTTTCAAATGTATTTCTGTGAGAGCCATATCTTTTTTTTTTTTAGCAGTGATTACGACTAAAAGTCTGCATTTTTAAGCAACTAATTACTTAGTCTCTGAATTGGATGGATGAAAGTGCTGACAAGGTTTTATATTTTGCATGTGATTTTTAACACTGTGATTCCTGCCATGTTTTATTTAGCAAAAAACAACATTGTACATTATAAAACAAAAGTTCTATATTTCATTGTAATCTTTGGACTTTAGTCCCACAGTATTTTATTTATTTACTACCATTTTAATTTTTCCCCAACTTGATGTTCCAAAAATTACAACTTTTTATTGTTTTGTTTGCTTCTCATAATGTAACGACATTTAAAAAAAATAAAAATGAATTCTATGCTACTAAAATGACATTCTTTTTACTCAAACAACATTATTCTTCTAAAATTGTGACGTTTTTTTCTCTTAATGCTTTGACTTTCTACTTTTTTTTCCACATTTCTTTTAATTATGACTTTATTCCTGTAATATTCTAACTTTATGCTCCTAGTATTATAACCTTTTTTGCAACCTATCCCTCCATCCATTTTCTATGCCGCTTATCCTCTTTAGGGTCGCGGGGGTATGCTGGAGCCTATCCCAGCTGACTTCGGGAGGGAGGTGGGGTACACCCTGGACTGGTCATCCGCAACCTAATTTTCCAAGAATGACAACTTTTTTTTGCTTAGATTACAACTTTTTTCTCCTAATATTTTGGTTTTGATATTTTAAATCGTAACACTACTGCAAATTTTCTTTTTGTTAAATTGTATTTTTAGAATGTGCGGCAGGCCAAAACATCCCTCAGACCGCACTTTGAACACCCGTGTTGTAAAACAAGACATGTTATGTATACAGTATTTTAATAAAAAAGTACATTGAAATAAATAAATGTTATGGTGTGAGGGCCCGAGGTTCCCTACCCCTGACTTAGCATCGATTATTTATAAGATTTACTTAAGCTCTAATTATGACCCTCTTTAACATACATTATGGCACATTTACGTGTCCTCACAGGAAATGAGCTAAAGAGCTCTTTTGATAAATAAAGCCGCACGTTGGGTCTGAGCAGGTTATTGTCTCATAGCAACAGAGACAAGCGAGGAACACTCACATCCATGCAGCAGCAGCAGCAGCAGCAGCAGCAGCAGTGAAAGCAAACCTCAGTCTGTGACGTGGTTTTGGTTTCCTGACATCTGCATCAGTTTATTCGCGTGTGACGAACTCGCAGAGCGACGAGAGGAGTGACGTCATGAAGAGGTAATGAAATAAATTCCTCGGCGTTGACTGGAAATGACATTTGTGGCGCCCCCTATTGGTCGTGGGCAAAATACTTTGGAAGACAATGGTCTGTACCAACGGTCAATGTTTTATCGCCGGTTAGCTGCAAAGACGGCACGCTTGATTGCGGCCATGTTTTTCAACCAATCTTGCTCAAATTTCACACACATGTGCTTGTCCGTCACCTGACGATGCGTACCAAATTTCGCAATGTCGGGCTGTACCATCCCAAAGTTACAGTGGGTGTTTGGTCGAGCTCGATGAGCCGTGTGGGACGTTTCAAGTCAACCTGACTTTGGGGTCAAAAAACAGCGCCATCTTGGGGAGCGTTTGTTGGAAAAGTAATAGCACAGGCAACACGGTAATGGTGTAAGGTGTGGGTAATTTTCAGCCGTTTGTGTGGAGCGGTTCAGGAGTAGAAGGTTGTCTTGTACAAACGGACTGTGAAAATAAAATACACAAATGTGACTATAAAACCGGAGGAACTGGAACTGCTTTGTTTTTATTTATTCCGGAAAAACGAAATGTAAAGAAAATGTTCTATCTTTTTCACCCCAAACCAGATGGTTCTTCTTCAGCGTCCAACCTTCATCTCTACGAGACATCTAAAAAGCTAAAGACCATATCTGAGGAATCCGGGTAATGCAGACTCCAGCATCCATGGTGATGGGCATCGTCTTCGCCCCATTGGGACTGGTCCTGCTCTTCACCGCCGCCATCACCCCCCAATGGAGGGAGGGGCAGACCCGCCTGGACCTAGCCAGGCCGGGGTCGCTTCTCCGAACTATAATGAAAAGTCACAGATCTGTGGACTCTCTTCTCTTGGTCCGCTCTGATGGCCTATGGGAGAGCTGTCTTCAAGTGGAGCACTCGGAGCTGAAGCAGTGCTGGCCGGTCGCGGGTCCCTATCAGCGAGACCGGAGGGTCCGCCTGACGCAAGGACTTGTGCTGACCTCCTTGTTCCTGTGCGGCACGGGTATCGTTCTGGCCTGCATCGGCGTCCGCTGTTGGACGGATCTGCCACTGCGAGGGGTGGCGGCTACGGGTGGACTCCTGGTGGTGTTGGCCGGGTTGCTCAGCGTGACGGCTTTGGTGGTCTACACCCACAACCTGCAGAGGCTGGGGATGGATGACCCCCAACAGGAGGTCAACAACACCCGCTTCCCTCAGCTGAGCTTGCGTCCGGCCGGCTCGCTCTACTTCGGGTGGTTGGGTTCATGTTTTCAGGTGCTGGGAGGGGGCGCTCTCGTGTTTAGTTTCAAGCGACCAAAATGCCGAACCTGCCCTGAGTTTGCCGCCTGCCCCGCTTGTCGTCGGTGCTCGGAGATTCGCAACAAGCCTGACTCAGATATGTATGAGGTCAGCTGTTGAAACAAAGTGTTATTTTCCGACCTTTCACTTCCATCCAGTAAGTCAGTGAGTCACTACTGTAATGTGGTTTGTAAAGACTTTGCCTTCTCTCTGTTGCCATTTTGAGATGGTTGCAGGACTGAGGACCGATCCTCCGAAGGTTGTTGCGGATATGTCTGATGCATACCCTCGCGCTTCCTTCTACAGCCATGCTTGCACTTTCAGACTGTCGTTACTGTCAACGTAGGGGCTCTCCACACGGAAACGTTTTCAGGTCAAAACGACAAAATATTCGATATATTTTGAAAGCCAGACTGGGTTTTCCGAGTGAGAAAATCTAAAAATGATGGCTTGTTTTTTCCATACAGAGGGTGGAATTACTTTAGAGAAACAAATACCCTTTGTAATACCTGATGGCGTCATGTGACCAGAAGTGAGCTTTGATGTCAAGCCAAGATAATATTTGAATATTTCGACAGACATGATTCACCCCAGGCGACATTCTCCTGATACTGTGTTGTCAAAATGAATCATAAAACTAAATCCACTCTGAAAACCGGAAGACGACAAACTTACGCTCATGCGTTCTTTCTTGTTCTATAGTTTGGTGTGTTACGTGTGTTAAGTGGTTCTGTTTACAGCGCCACACATAGGTGTTCCTTGTGTATTACATGGGTTTGACCCCGTCTGGACACAACTACTTACTAATCCAGCGGGACTAGGGATGTCCCAACCCGATCTTCACCCGATTGCTGTATTTTGAAGATCAGATCAAGTCGAGAGATCGGGCCGTTCCGGTTGCCGTGTAACGTTCATAACTCTGCTCATTCTCAAAGCTCGTTGCCACGCGACTCCCGCCACCCGGGAGAAGAAGAAAACGCAACACCGCCATGTAGACATGTTAGCAGTGTACTGTGGTGAATTCAGTTTTACACGGATATTCGGCTCTGTAGTTGCAGCGTTAGTTCCCCCTCACTGTGCCTGGACTGCTGTGTCATGGTAACCGCTGGTTGTTCATACTAGGGACTGTCAATAAAGTACTGTAGCGTTGAAGAGCGTTTGTTTAAAGAATGTCAAATAGTCTAAATCACACCATGTCAAATGATTAGGCCTCCCCTAAACGTATTTGACACGCTCATTTTTGTCCAATTGTATCTGTAATTACAAACAATATTGTTGGTCGTGCTACTGTATGTAATTCAAGAGTAAATTCAGCAATACTTTGGTTGCATTATTTTAATGCTTTGGACAGCTATTTTCATAACCGTATTTATTTATTACTAAAAAGAAATAAAGGACCGGTACCTAATCGGATCGGCAAGACCATTTACAAAATCGGTTTGGATTAGAAGCCAAAAAATGTGAATCGGGACATTCTTAGTCTGGACGTGACTTTTTTTCAACCTGCCATAATAATTTGCAAGAACGCTCCCGTGTGGACAAGGCCTTTACCTTACTTGTTGTTTACAACAACGAGAATGTTGACAAAAGTATTTTGGCTTAGCAGATTGACGTATTCTGTGTAAAAAAAGGAAAAAAAGAAAAAAAGAGTTAATGCTCGCATACACGTGCATCCTGCGGTAAATAAAATGCATTCAAACAATCCCTCACCATGCGCTTGATTGTAACTATCCTGTTAAAGGAAATATATTTGGAAATGCTTCCAACAGTTAGCCATGCTGTGAGTCAGTTAATGATGATGAGCAGAGGGAGGCACATGACGCGAGCCGTTCGCAACTCGATGACATTTTCAGTTATTATTCAGGTGGGATGACGGATGTCTTTTGCGCAGAGCTCGCCATTAGTATGCCACACGTGTCACAAACAGTTGGTAGGCGCGAGTTTCACTTTGAATAGGCAAAAGACGTGACTTAGAAACATTGCTCTGCTTTAGCTGCATTGATTTGCAATGTCAAGATGACTACACGCTAAATGGTTTGCCACGATGAAAAGTTACACAGATGGTTTTTTTAAATGTTTTTTAAGTTTGTTGTATTGTTTAATTACACAAAAACTAGCACAAATAGTGGAAAATGTGTTAACTCCCATTCACACATGCTATTAATTGATAATGTTTACATTACCCGATCCAATAATAATGACACACAGTTCTGCCAGGTGTGAGTGTGAATGACTGTAAGTCTGCCCTGCGACCAGTCCAGGGTGTACCCTTGCCTCTCGCCCAAAAGTCACCTGGGATAGGCTCCAGCATACCCGTGACCCTAATGAGGATAAGCAGCATAGAAAATGAATGACTGAATGAGTTCTGCAAGGTTATACTGCTCTAAAGCACACAAAAAATACATACATTTAATTTTAGTTAAATTAAAAGTTAAATAAAATAAAAAAATAAAATATTTAATGAAACTCTTGGTGAAAAAAATGAAAATGAAAAAATAGTATTTATGGTAATGTTACTTTAAAGTATTTATCTTATTAGTAAAATTAGTCTATTTAATAATGAATTGTTATTTTTATGTATTTGATACATTTTATATTTTTAAAATTTTTAGCCTAAAGTTATACCTAAAATTTAAATACAAATAATCACATATTTGCATTACAATCAAAATATTGCATTACAATTAAATAAATTGTTTAATTGTCTTTTAACCACACAACCTAACCAATAGTATTGTGAGGTTATGCAATAACTTCAATTAAATACTGTATATAAACATGTAAAGTATTTTTACAATTTATTTTAACAGATGTTTCAACCTAGACGACCACGAGATGCATTCACGGTCATTCCGAACAGAACAACCTCTTTATTACGGGTGTGGTCTAAACGAAAAGAAAGACAAAAACAACTTCAGTGGTCTGAAGTCCGCTATCATTTCCACAGTTTTAAGTGGGTTTAGTTCCATGTTATTGTGACCGCACCAGGATGCCAGCTGATCCACCTCGCTTCTATAAGCAGTTTCATCACCGTCACTGACGAGGCCAATGACAGTGGTGTCACCTGCGAATTTCAGCAGTTTCACAGCTGGGTCGTCTGAAGTGCAGTGTAGAGGGAGAAAAGCAGAGGGGACAGGACAAGCCCCTGGAGGGCACCAATGCTGATGGATCAGGAGCTGATTATGGTGCTCCACAGCCTCACCTGCTGCCTCCTGTCAGTCAGGAAGCTGTTGATCCACTGACAGATGGAGGGGGACACAATGAGTTGGGTGAGCTTTTGAAGGAGGATGTCCGGGACTATGGTGTTAAAGGTGGAACTAAAGTCCACGAACAGGATCCTGGGGTATGTCCCTGCAGAGTCGAGGTGCTTTAGGATGTAATGTACTATGCTTGGAAATTCACCCAAAACATGTGAGTTAAACATAAATGACGTGATGGCTTTGAACGCAACCCCTCATTGGTCATATTCACAGGGTTAAAGTGTGATTCAAATGTGCTACTATTAAAGAAACCAGTGTTAGTCCAACAGATTTTCAGACACGTGGGGTATCTTTTAGCTTCATTCAAAATTTTCTGTGCATTTGGAGCTGTTAATACAAAAAAATGGTTGCGTTGCATATGGTGATTAATCATGATGAATTAATCGTGATTCATTTGATTAAACGCTTTAATCATTTGACAGCCCTAGTATAAATTCAAAATGTATGCTCTAATTTAAAAAATGACAACAAATACACACCCTGAGGAATTAACAAACCCTGGTTGACAAATGTGATCATAACGCTCATGTTTTAATTATTCAGCAAGTCTTACAGTGGAAATGGTCACGTTTTAGCAACATGGCATGACTTCACAGGAAATACTCAACCGTGCTACTTTTCCGTCAGAACGGCTGCACGGGTCATAAACATTTTTTTTTCATCAGGGCATGAAATGAATTTTTTTAATGTACATTTTCTGTGCAAAAAATATGAAAAATGTGTACATCCATCAATAAACAAAGCGCACGCTATTTACACATCACATTTTAAAAAGGTATGTCCTTTACAAGAAATACCCGCCTATTTGCAGGTTTCTTTTCTATACACAACAAATCCATTCTATTTAATGGTGACTCACATAGAACGTGGTTTGACTCAACATTTTCCTGCAGGAAGATGCTTCGACAAGGAGTGATTTGACTGCCGCTTGCACATTTAGAGTGTCAAAGCACTTTTAGTCGGATTGTCCATTAATTGCATTTTCTACTGTAGTCCATATTTTCCTAAAAGAATATTAAATGCATGCTGGAGTTGTTTTACTGAAAAATGGCAACTTGTTTAACGTGTAAACTTGAGCTGTGGCAAGTTCGAGTCTAAAATGTCCTTTCTGTGGACAATTCTATCAAATATTTCACAAGTAAAATGTGAATGAAGCACTAAATCTCGGCGGTACGTGTCAGATTTGAACCTGACAAACGGTTTCCTCCTGTCACGAGGTGATCAGATACTGCAGCTCTGCAGTAAGATGAGTCTATATTGAGACCTCAAATGTAGAAATAGGTCTCGGACGCCTCGCCGCTCTCCCTCATCTCGCTCAGCTGCTTGTTGATGGACTCCTGCAGCGAGCCCAGTGAGAGCTCCAACATGGGACTGCTCTCCACCGACGCCAGCGAACCTTGGCAGACCTCCAGGAGAACATCAGAAGCCTCGGCGTCAACCAGCTGCTCGCCGTCGCTGAGGCTCAGTCTGTAGGCGCCTTTTGTCTCGGCGCTGGTGGTTTCCTTGCCGACCGTTTCCAAGGCAACCTCATCAGCAGGCGTGTCCTGCAGAGTAGAGTCGTTTCCTACTTTGGAGGCCCTGAGCGCGGCCAGTCTCTCAATTTCCTGAGCCAGCTCCTCGTTCTGCTCCTTCCACTGTCGGTACGTTGAGGCTGTCACGGTGGAACTTTCCAGAATTTTGTTGAGCTGTTGCAATTCTGCTTCTTTGGCCTGGAGAACAACGCAGATTTTTACATTAACCCCCCCGTGCAAATTTCTGCCTTTGGAGATAGCGCCTGAGCCGGGACTTGGGTGTGAGGATTAAAACTTGACACTTCTCACACATCTGATACATCACAATGTTGCCATGTATCTTACTGTTGATGTGATATCGCATTTCTGGATGCCATTGTGTGAAATCACACATAGTTTTCGCTGGGTGTTGTCTAGAGGAGGCTATTTTGTCTCCTTCCTGTGTTTGAAAAAATATCACATCACCGGCGCTTGTACGCGGCCGAAGCAACTCCTGAATTCAATCAACCATGTGGCTTCGGGCAAAAGTGATTTCTGTGGCTTATCTAATGAGGAACCTCTCTGTGTGTTTCAAACTACAGTATAAATAAAACTACATTTTTGCATCACTTCTAAATTATTTCCTAATGAATAATCAATTGTAATAAAATTAGTTATTTTATGATTTTTTAAATGTTAAATGTTCTGAACTCCTGTTTTCCATGCCAGTCTAATTTATAGAGTAGGGGGAAAAAATGCTTCCAAGGGGTATACGTACTATTTATATCAGGGGTCAATATGTCACATATTTTAAAATGTATGTGCATGAGAGCCTTATCACAGTTTTTAACTTTGAACACAACTAAAAGCGTGTATTTTTAGGCAAAACCAACAATTTTAGAAAATAAGTCTCTTTTAATAACATTGTTATACTGAAGCTGACCAATAATAAAATACATTTTTACCGATAATGCGACTTCTGGTGCTGCATGGTTTTGCACCGCAAAATTAAGGGAGGGATCTCTCAGTAACCTGGGTGGGCTACCGCATTATCCAGTAAAAATAATAACAATTAAAAATAATAATAATTTTGGTGTCTGACACAAAAAAATATCAAGAGGACAGCAGGCATTGACTGAAAGTGGATGGATGGATGGATGAAAATGCATAAAGTAAGTTCTATATTTTGAAAGTTCTTTTTAACACCGTAGTTCGGTAATGTTTTACTTTAAAATGTCAGTGAAAAAAAATATATATATATGTATATATAGCCAGATGCAGTCATCAAAAGAGCCACATCCAAACCATTGGTTCCCTACTGGTGTTGTGACGTTCACGAACGAACCCGCTCTCTTGAACGGCTCGTTAACGTGAACAACGGAAACCGAGTCGCAGCTGGGAACCAGGCTTTTTTTCCCCCAGTTACATGTGGAAGGAGGGCAGCCCAGCGCGGTGCTTACTAGATATGTAATTAACCTAAAGACATTTTAGGAGTCATCCTTAGGTTTGAACATTTTACACACTGTAAGAAATAAACTTTTCAAAGTCTATTTAAGAGTTTGTTTTTATGGTTTGTTGTTTTGTATTATTAACGATGTTCTTGAAAGCTGATTCGCATGGAAATTCATAGTAGCCTGCTTTGTTTTTTTAATGTTTATACGTGTTGAAGTCATGGTTTGCACACACGGAATTTGTTCAAAGGGTAATTCAAAACAGTGATGTCACTGTTAAAGCTGACTGGCGCCACCCTGGGGAATATTGTGACACATGTCAATATTTCAGAATTGTTCAAACTCATATTGGTGGGGTATCTAAGTTATGAACCTCCCAGTGATTATTTCCCAGATAAAACTAATTAAGTCAGGGCTGGCTTCTTAAAATTTAATACAAAAATGAGCCAAATTAGCCATTTTTGAACGACTCTATGAAAGGAATCGCTCACAAAGATCCGGCACCCTCTAAGATCCATACAGGCAATTTCTATTCCCTACCCCTGCAATATGGAATGGATGTAGGTTAACAGCGCCTCTGCTGGTTGCACTAGTGTAGTGCACTCCATTTTTACCTCATTACTGTATATTTCTAATGTGATTAATGCACAATACATTCTGTACCGTATGTTTGTTTTTATCAAAATGTTTAAAGTGGACCTTTAGGGTGCTCTGCAGCATCCGAAGAGTGTGAGCCTTCTCGTTGATGACGGGGTTCTTGTTGCGCCGAATGAAAGACCTCCTGAAGTGGTCGTGCGTGAACGGCTGCTCTTGACCCATGAGAGAAACTCCGCCTTCCTTTATGTTGTTCAACATCTGGCCCATCTCGTCTTCTGGAGTTGCTTTTCACACAGAAAGGCCCGGGCATTTACTTTGTACAGTTTTTTTGGGGGGTTCTGTCAGCACCTGAACTTAATAACAGCCAGTGCTATGGTTTCATACCTGTCCCTTTGCTTCCCCCTATTGCAAGACTTGACACTGGCACCTTGTTGGTCTTGTGCTTAGGGCGAGGCAGCGTGCTCGCCTGCATTTTCTGTCAAATTTGAACAAATATTCAGACTTTTTTTTTGTCACAAAGTCATATGTTTACATATAAATTACACGGACCTTATTTCTTCTCCGGGGTGACGGGGAGCTCTCACTCTCCGATTCAGTCTCACTGTAACACTCTGTGACACCACACATGCATAATTCAACGCCACAGAACACAGTATATCACATAAGGCTGTAGTGCAGTATATGCTTCCTTAAGGTCATAGCAAGTACGCTGTGAAGTTATGCATAATAATGGCATACTGTATATGAACCTAGTAGAATGGCTTTCCATGGAATAAACCACCATTTATTTCTTTTCAAAAATGAGAGTACCTTCTTCACTGTCTGGGCCTGGGCTGAGCTTCTTGTGCTTCTGTATGGCTGTGATGAGGGAGTTGATCCACCTAAAACATGTTAATGTAAAGTTGTCATTATCTTAAGGATGGGTTTTTTTATTATTAATGTAGGGTGTCATGTGCCAAATGAACAACAGGGGGCAGTGTAGACCAAGAGCTGTTCAGGCTTAACTTGAAATAAATATACAGTATATAAAAATAAAAAATAAAAAAGGAAAAATAGATGGGCCATGTTTTTTCTTTAATATTTCAACTTTACTCTGCAAAACATAACAGAATATTTTATTATTTAATATTTATATTTTTGTTTCCGGTAAGATAACAACTTTTTTACTTGTAATATTATAACTTTACTATCCTAATGCAAATTTCCCCAACCTAATTTTTAAAAAATGCAATTTTAGTCATTGTTTTGTTTCTCATAATATTATGACTCTAGAAAATACTTGAATATTTCAGCTATAGGCTTCTTAAAATTATGTTTTTGCTAATATTATGACTTTATTCTTGTAAAATATGACTTTGTCACCCCACTGTAGATAAACTGATAATATCTATTTATTTATCTTTACTGTGCAGACTGAACTCATAATTGAATCAAGGAAAATGCAATGACAATGTACATTAAATGTGTACCGGTTGGCAGGTCTGCATTAACACTGGAAGTACTCCCTCGCCCTCACACACGAACCTGACAGTTCACAGGGCCCCGCTCACCCCAGGGGGGCCCGCCCCACTATTTGAGTAGCATTGCCGTATGATGACAACCTTTTTCTCATAGTATTATGATTTTAATTCCTAATATTTAGACTTTATTCCCATAAACTTCCACTGTTGCTTTTGTCTTCTTGTGTAATTGTGCCATGGCCTAATTAAACTGCCAGGCAAATGTGGCCCACGGGCTACACTTTGGACACCCCTGTTTTAGCGTCAGTGATTTTATTGTCATAGTGGCACATAAATGAATTATTAGTGGCGCTTACTTGCTCATGTCGCTGACGTTGTCGGCGGCAAAGAAGAAGTTGTGAAATCGCTGGTGGCGCATTTTGAACACACTTGGTGGAGGTAAAAAAAAAAAAAAAAAGATAAGACGAAAAGAAGTTAAGGCTGCAAAGTTATACAAACACGTCGGCGCTTACTATTTCCTCTTGTGCTCCCCAGCGCTCTCTATGTTGTAACTGCCGATGTTGACCAAACCCTCTGCCTTCTCATCCTGAAAGAAATCATGCAAAAGGAAATGGATGAAGCCTATACAACAGTCGAAACAGTTTAAAGTGCATGCAGAGGTAAATGCCGACTACTTGTGAATGTTTTTTTTTCATCCAGGGCTAATTAAAGACCCCTGCATTTACAGTATTTTCTGTAGTTAATTGAAGTATTGATGGTGAGTGTTTCGACTGGACAACTCGTAAGTGAGAAAGGAAGGGAGTTGGCAAGATTTAGTTAGATCAAGCTCCATCATCTTTTTCTCGTTATGTGAATCCTTCACCTTTTGCTGTTTTTTGGGCTTTGTTTTATTTCTACAATGTGTTTTCCTACAAAATCAGCGCTTTAGACACCCCTGGTCTTCGTTGGGGTTGAGCGCGCGACATGACATCATCTCCAAGCAAACCCTCACTCTCGTCAGCTTTTCAGCTTGTTAGGTGCTTTTGTAGCGAGCCAACAATGGTAATTAAAATTTTATGGGTTCTTTTTTTTTTTTTGTATTTTTTTTTGTTTTTTTGTTTTTTTTTTTTTTTTTAATTTTTTTTTTTAATTTGTTGTTTATGTTTTTTTTTTTTTTTTTTTCCTTTGGTAATTTTTTTTTTTTATTCTATCTATTGTATCCTTTTTTTTTATTTTTTTTTTTGTTTTTTTTTTTTTTTTTATTTTATTGTAATTTTCTAAATTTTATTAAATTTTTTTTTTGGTTTTTTTTTATGGTTTAAAAAACGTGCTGTGCAAAAAAATGTGTACATGGGTTATTACCTTTGCCAAGCATTTGTTTGTTTGTGTTCAAAATAACTTCTGAAAAGTTCTGAAAACACTTGGATGACATTTTGAGGAATTGTCGGAAATGGGATATGGAAGAACTGATTAAATTTTGGGAATGATCCGGATCACCGTCTGGATCCAGGACTCTTAAACATTAAGAGATAAAACCATTTTCAGCATTTGTGCACTTAAGCCACGAAAATGGTGACACGTTTCCAACAGGTTCTACAAAATATACGACTGATCCAAAAAATTTTGGATTATCATTTTGCACGTGGGTCTGCGCTGTCCGAGTGCTGTTCTAGTTTATCTAGTTAATCAATCGCGCACCCTTTTAATTATTGCAGTAATAGTAGGAGGCCTGGATGTGTAGCGCCTTCTTTAAATACATAGAATACATCTAGTACAGTGGTTTTCAAAAATGCGGGTCGAGACCCAAAAGTTGGTTGCAGATCTATTCAGGGTGAGTCGCAGGTTAATTTGTGGTAAATTTAGCAATATTGCAGTCATCTTCCTTCTTAGTGTAAATGTTCATTGCACAGTTATAAGTGAAATATCTACTTTTGTGGTCTTATTCAGTGCAATTTTTATTTATGCATTATTTGTTTGCATGTAACCATTTAAAAAATTATAAAAGTAAACAAAAAATATACATAAATAATGACAGAATACATTAAAAAATGATAATGCCCTAAATAAAAATAAAATAAAAATGACTTAAACGTGTAAAAATGACAAAAGTGGCATTTGACTTAATGATTATTGGAAAATGTGGGTCCCAGGTCGAGACCATTTGAGAACCCCCAATCTAGTAGCTAGGAAATAGAGTTCCTTAGCTGGTCATCAGCAGCCCTTCTTTTTTAAGACAAAACCAAAGACAGCAGTGTGTGTGAGTGACAGGAAGAAAAGCTCTGACTTGCTTAGAGGGCAGTCGTTTGGCGCTACCGATTGGTTTGCAGGTAGAAATCGCTCAATCCCCCAGAATAAATTATTTTGTAACTAAATTCTATGGAAAAAAAACACTCATATTGACATTGTCGATACCCACCTGTTGACAGGTGTACCAATAAAGAGACGGCCCCTTGAGGACGAACCAGAAGCGTTGCCACTTCTGGGCAATGAAGACGCTACTCTCCCTTCTCTTCTTCCACAGCCAGCCATCACAGTCGGGGAGTACCAGCTCACGGCAAGACACGCGACGTCGACTGAGGGCTGTCGACATCCCTGAAACAAAACAGAACCATTACTTGAAGAGGTCTGAGCTACCAGAAAAATTGTTGCACCCTGACAGGATGGACCTTTTGTAGAAGTCTTCTTTGCGTCTTTATTTCCCTGACAGAAAGACCAGAAACCCGTCAGTTAGCATTTGACCTGTTCAACCGGCTGTGACATTTTTTTCTCACCGTGTGGCCCACCATTTCCGGACAGGATGAGACGCTTGCTCGGTCTTGGCGGATGTCTTGAGATGAAGAATTCCCAAAGAATCCGTAGGGCGAAATGCTTATGGGTGACGGCGTACGGGCACTTGACCCGGCCAAACTATACAACTCGCCTACAATACATAAAAGTGATTGTTCCGATTTTCCGTGGCCTACTCCGAGGACATGAAGGAATTAATGGGAAACAACAACTTAAAGACTTAGTTCCTGGTGTCTTACCGTAGACTGCCAGTTGCGATGAATCTTCGTCTTGATCTTGATACGACGTGAACTTCCCTTCAAGCTCCTTGTCTGCAGACAGCTCAGACTCCTCCTGTCCCATAGGCTCGTCAGTCACTTCTGGACCTTGAACGGCTCTTCTGGGAAATGAAGGCACTGACTTTAAAAGTTTTGTTTACCAGTGAGGTTTGCCTATTTTCCTCAGAGGTTTTCGTGTTCTGGGCCAACAGGATTATTCATTCCCACCTATGTCATTCATTTGTCTAAGACCATCTGTTCTCCATCACCTCTCATCGTCTCCTTAAACCTCCTAAATCACTCCCTTTCCTCCTTCTAACCCATTTCTTTTCCCTGCTTGTTGGAATCTACATATATTGCAACCTTTACTCATTTCTTCCCATCTTCCCATTACCAGTCAGTGGTGAGCCGTGGGTTTACAGAGTGTAATTTACAGCATTCACACGCTAAATTCATTGCAAAAACCTACAGGGACCGGGCAGATTAGCGAGGTCAGAGTGTGGTAGGAGGTTCCGTCCTGGAAAGTAAATTCTTGGGGGTTCTGTCAACCTGCAAGCTAACATGCTAAGTAATGAAACGTATCTGTATATCAAAGACCATTGCATCCAGAAACCAGCTAGCAGTTACTTATCTACTAGCAGTTTAGCGACCTCAATAATGGTGACTTACCTTCAGTTAATTAGGTAAAACGACATGTTATTTCCCTCTGCTACGAAGGTTACAAAGATGTATTGGTCCTAGTTAACTTCCGAACCGTCTCAAGTGTTTTGGTTGCAGTATAGCCATTATGACATTTTCTTTTATACGTTTGGAAACTAGTAGGCACAGTTTGTTAGTCAGTTGAATAGACAAATGATTCATTAGCAATATCAATAAGTTCTCAGTTTGTTAGTCAGTAAGTTAGTTAGCTAGACAGCTAGTTAGCGCAGCTGGTAGGTTGAAAGCACAGTGAGTCAGTCAGCAAGCTAGTTAACTGCTACCTAGGAACCTTTTTTAGTCAGTTTCTTACAGGTTATTGGTTCATTAGCTACGGTATATCACTTTGACAGTTAGTTTGCTAGCTAGTTACTACAACTGGTAGCTTGAAAGCACAGATAGCCAGCTGTTATCAACTAGTACTAGTAAGTCGGTTGTGTAGTCGGTAAATGATTTTTTAGCTATATCAATACGTTGTTAGTCAATTAGTTAGTTGGTGAGTTTGTTACCTAGCTAGCTACTTAGCACAACTGGTCTCTCGGAAGCCAGTTATATGTCACTGGTTCATTGGTGATATCAATTAGTAGTTAGCTAGCTACTACGACTTGTAGCTGGAACAAGTATGAGTCAGTTAGAAGTAATTGGTTGAGTAACAATATCAGCTGGTGGCTAGCTACAGCATTAGCTAGTTAGCTAGCTAGCCAGTCGGCTCCATTGCAGTAGACCTGTTATGACTTTAGAAAAAAAAGTGCATGTGCTTGCACTTTAAATGTAGTAGCATGCGTAACTAGTCAGTAATTAGTGGATTAAGTACAATTAGTAGTTAGTTTGTTAGCTAGGTAGTCAGTCAACCATATTTAGTAGGGTGACCATATTTGGATTAGCGGAAACGTGGACACTCGGGTTTACTTAAAGGTGCCTCATAATTTCAACACTTGAATGTATACCTCCTCGGTATGGATGGAAAATAGTTGTTATAGAAAATACTGTAATATAACTAATAATTGGTTACAAATATATAACCAACCACGCAGCAGTTTATTGGGGATAGCAGAGAGCCGGTCAATTAAGTGGCCCAATGAAAAAAAAAAAATCGCGGCGGTATGCTGGAGCCTATCCCAACTGACATATTCATGAAGTACCCGACATGGTAAGGTAGACAGAAAGCTAGTAAAACCTGATTAAGTTTGCCTGATTAAAACGGATCCAACTGATAAGAGCCTGTGTCAAGACTGTCGAGGGTCATCGCATTTATGGTAGCGCATCTGAAAGACATCAGAAGAAGCAAGCAAACAAGTTCTGACCTGAAAGACAGGGACCTGACAGATGCTGCTACCCGCTCAAATATGGAGTGCCTGGGATGGTCCTCTCCCTCCTCCTCTGGCTCAGAACTCCCGGCTTTGTCGTCGTCCTCCTATTCCACAGGACACGGACATGTGAGTTACGGGACACGGATGTTTCAGCACAACCTTCTGTCGAGGTCCCCCTCCATTCAGTCTTTCATTCGTTGTGCCATTTCAAGATGAGATTGGTATTTGCAGCACACACGAGTGATTTGAATGACCTGCTCGGTGGGGATCTGCTGGACTGGACACCAGTGGGTCAGTGACCCAGATGACTTCTTCAGGACCAAAGTGACCCCGCTGGGATTCTCCCGTAGCTTCTTCACGAGGTTAGCCCTGCTCCAGCCCACCTACGACACCAGCAAACTCAAGTTATTTCTACTTTTTCTACAAGATGCAACAATAAGTTGTCTTCTTTGCTTTTTCTTTTTTGTCACATATTAATACCAAATACAAAGTATACAGTAGTAGTAGTAGGAAGTTATACACATAGTAGCTAGCAGATTCAGAGGGTAAGTTAGTAGGTAAGTAAGTTTGTACTGGCGGTTCTTTGTTTATGACGTTCTATAATATGACCTTTCTTACATAAATCAATCAAAAATGCAAATGTAATCATTTTATAAGTGTATTTTGTATGTCCTTCACATGTTCTTCTGTTCTTTCATTAACCCTTATTAAAGATTTGGAGTGCCTGAGAAAGTGAAAAGCAAAACAGTTGTTTTTGACTACATGGTCATTTATTAGTATAATTATAAGTATATTAGCCTCGGCTGTTTAATGAACTAAAATATTTAATCATGAACAATCACAGTTCACTCATAATTATTCACATATAATAGCAGATTTTTAACAGTTTCTGTCAGTAATAGTAATAGTTTTTGTCTATAATGAGTAGGGATGTACATCTCTTATGTAAAGGGATATCGGTTTAGGAAATATGGACCATTATTTTATTTAAAAAATAACAGACAATTAGAAATTTTGTCACGTTTGTATTTTATATTTGCCTCCAAATACAGATAAATTAAATCACAGCTCGTAACCTAAATTTTACCTCGCAGTTCAAAGCAAAAAAATCAGCCGAGAGACGGATTGCATCAAATCCCAGTGATGGTAGGTACAAATAACTTTGGTCTCGTTGTGTGAGACATTTACCAGGACTTTGAAGCTAAATATACCAATCAAAATTTCTGCTCAATATTTGTTCCCGCTTCTGACTCTACAGTCACCGCTACTTCGTCAAACTACGTTGTGAGCCATGAGTTAAACAGGACATGCGCAGGTTAATCACACGTTAAAAAAAAAGTGCTTTTAATAGTGTTATTTTGACAGCCATAATATTAGTACAACACAGCAGCAACAGAACCAATGTTGTAATACCAGTAAGGAGCAAACTTCTCCATCAGCATTAATATCGCTGATGAGTTTATTGTGAACAATCAACCTTTTAAAGCATGCAGAGGTAAATAAAGCTACTGAATTCCGACCACATAAAATGTTCACAAAAACTACATCACGAGGTTGCCCACAGCCGCAGTTTTTTTTAAATCCCGTAAGTTATTTCCTTTTGTACACCACCCACCCGGAGACTGTCGGAGACTTAGTGAGCGAAAGTGAATGATGGCAACAAACTACTTCTACTTTCTTATCAGAAAATTGAGCTAGAAGGCTCACCACTATCTGGTTGTTGACTTTGATCACTTCATCTCCAGCCAGGATCTTTGTAAGGTCACTTGACGGCTGAGTAATAAAAAACAGACACAAGGACGAAAGCACAGGTGACACCATTGCATTGCACAGGAAGCAAACGTAAATCACGCTGTTATATAATGTGAGTCACTTGACTCATCTATCGCTGTAAAAATGGAACACGACAGGCTTCACAGATTAGCTTCAGTCATATCAATTCAGACTGCATTCTTGTCGATTCACCATGCAAATGAAGACAATATGCGCCACTTGAAAGCGGTATCCTTGTTGATTTAGACACGGTTCTGCTCAATATTTGTTCCCGCTTGTGGCTCCACAGTCACTGCTACTTAGTCAAACTACAGTGTGGACCGAGGGTCTAGAAGGACGTGCGCGGGTTAATCACATGTTTAAAAAATAGTGCTTTATTAGTGTTATTTTGACAGCCCTAATACAGTATTAGTACAACACCGCAGCGACAGAACCAATGTTATAATACCGGTAAGGAGCAAACTTCTCAGCATTAATATCGCTAATGAGTTCATTGTGAACAATCAACCTTTTAAGGCACATGCAGAGGTAGATAAAGCAAATCAGCTAATAATCACCCTTTTTTTGAGAGGTTCAATTAGCTTTGACTTGCTCTGAAAACAAACGGCAGATTCTGTCTGATTTTGAGCTTTTGACAAAAGATAGCAAATTAGGTATGCCAAAAGAGGATGGAACCACGGTAAGATATTTATAAATGCCCAAATGTTTTCAACACAGGGCTTTCTTTATTTCTCTTTTGAAAAAGCACAAACAAGTCCAATACGGAGACACAATATTAAGTGTAAGTAAAAACAAATAAAAACAAATAAGATCTGATTTTAAAAATCATGTAGTGTTCAAATGAGTTTGTTGAACTAAAATAAAAAAACTGAAATGAATTTGAAACACTTTCATTTTCCTGTCAACAGTATGAATGGTTTGTGCCAAAAATAAACATGAAGCTAACTAAAATGGAGTAAAAAGTAAATAAATCAATTAACTTGCCCCATAAATATTCAAACTGTGAAATATGTTATTAACTATACAGTGATGTTAAATAATTACTCTATATATATATAGAGTAATATATATATATATATATATATATATATATATATATATATATATATATATATATATATATATACACACACATACACACACACACACAGCATGTACTGTATACTCCTAAACTTAATTGCAGGTTTATTATTTATTTATTTGTGCATTTCAATTGTTTTATATTGATTTTATTTGGATAAATCTTTTTAAATTATGTATTCAGTTGGATTTATATTCATTACATTGTGATTTTTTTTTATTGTGCATTTATTTGCTTTATATTTATTTCCCTGTGTATATTAATTGGATTTCTATTCATTTAATTTGGATAATATAAATTATGTAGAAATATGTAGTTTAAAATATATATATTATTTTAACTTCATTCTGCTCATTATTTTTTTTAATGGTGTATTCAAATGGGTTCCAGTATTCCGGAAAGTTGTATTATCACCCATTACCTATTTTACTATCCGTGACACGATGCACTATGAAAATAGAATGAAGGTGGATTAAAACAGAGAGTAATCAATTCTAGCAGTGATTGATTTGCCGCGGGCCACATGTCACATGGTGGCCTGACCTTGGGTGTACTGTAGCAGCTTTCATTCAAAATCAACACCATCAGTTCATCATTCAATTCACGTGAAAGGGAAGATATTTAGCAGTTTCTGGAGACATGACAACAATCTGACCTGTGTTGCAGTTCCAGTCACATAGTGGTTGTTGGAGCCAATGGATGTTATCTCAATGCCCTAATGCAAAAGACAGTGGAGGAGAAAATAAGTCCATTCAGACCGGTAAACAAAGATGGTGGTGCAGTTAATCAGCAGAGCAGCACAGCATCATTCTGTCAACAATGTCTGAAATATTGATGACTGTCTCCCGATGGATTGGCAGCCGGGTCTCTAATTAGCCATTAGCCTGCCCTGATTAATTATTTTCAGCCATAAACGCAAACTAATCTCACCCAGGAGACACAATCGATATGTTTCACACGACAACACAAACCAGACCGGGTGGTCATGATACACTCACTGTTATATTCCTTCAAAACCCTTAAAATGTTACATTTTTATCATTAAATCAAATACATTTCATCTTTATTAGTAGTACTAGTAACAGTATTTCTATAGTTAACTTAAAACACTGCAGAAGAGGAGGGGAAGTAATTGTTCAATAATGATTTATTTCTTCCTATTGTGTTTTAAACACCCAGTGGAAATAAACGGAATCTGTTGTGTGTTTCAATGTAACAAGGCAGGCATGGTCTTAGGCAACCACAATGTCTCCCCTGGTCCTCCTCGTGCTGTTTTTTTTATACTGTACTTAATTCTAATAACATAGTGATACAGAGGGATACAGTGGGAATGCACCGTATTATTAACTCTAGAAAATGTCAGATTTGGATGCTTTGGATAATTATTCTACTACTGCTTTCGTTCATTTTGCCTCCAGGACTCCTAAAAAAAATATGTTCATTAACTCCTTCAACACCAGATACGTTATTATATCTTTTTATAAACCTGAAATCCCAACACCAAAAATGTTTTTATACCTCTTGTTTTTTTTATGCGCGAGAGGCAGGAGGTGATAGAACATGGACAGTTCTATCACCGTGGCTGAGGTAATTGGGGTAGTTAAATCACTCCCCAGTGGCAAGACTCCGTGGGTAGACGAGTTCCGCCCGGAATTCCTCAAGGCTCTGGATGTTGGGGGACTGTGTTGGTTGACACTCCTCTACAACATTGCATGGAAGTCGGGAAGATTACCTCTGGACTGGCAGACCGGGGTGGTGGTCCCAATTTTTAAAAAGGGTGACCGGAGGGTGTGTTCCAACTATAGGGGGATAACACCCCTCAGCCTCCATGGGAAAATCTACTCCAGGGTGCTGGAGAGAAGGGTACGACCGTTAGTCGAACCTCGGTTACAGGAGCTGCAATGTGGTTTTCGTCCCGGTCGCGGAACACTGGACCAGCTCTACACCCTTGCAAGGGTACTGGAGGGTATGTGGGAGTTTGCCCAACCGGTCTACATGTGCTTTGTAGACTTGGCAAAGGCATTCAACCGTGTCCCTCGTGGTGTCCTGTGGGGGGTGCTCCGGGAGTACGGGATTGGTGGCCCGCTACTACGTGCCATTCGGTCCTTGTACAATCGAAGCAGGAGCCTGGTTCGCATTGCCAGCAGTAAGGCGAGCTTGTTTCCGGTGAACGTTGGCCTCCGCCAAGGCTGCCCTTTGTAACCGATTCTGTTCATAATCTTCATGAACAGAATTTCTAGGCGCAGTCAAGGTGTTGAGGGAGTCCAGCATGGTGACCTTAGGATCTCGTCTCTGCTATTTGCAGACGATGTGGTCCTTATGGCCTCATCAGGCTGTGACATTCAGCGTTTACTGGAGCGGTTTGCAGCTGAGTGTGAAGCTTCTGGGATGAGACTCAGCACCTCCAAATCCGAGGCCATGGTTCTCAGTCGGAAACGGGTGGACTGTACCCTCCGGGTTGGGAGTGAGGTCTTGCCTCAGGTGGAGGAGTTCAAGTTTCTCGGGGTCTTGTCCACGAGTGAGGGAAGGTTGGAGCGTGAGATCTGAGCGCAGATTCCGCTCAGAGCGCAGATCTGAGCGTGAGATTCAAAGCTCTTGGTTTACCGATGGATCTACGTTCCCACCCTCACCTATGGTCATGAGTTATGGGTCATGACCGAAAGAACGAGATCGCGGATACAAGCGGCGGAAATGAGATTCCTCAGTTAGATGGCTGGACTCACCCTAAGAGATAGGGTGAGGAGCTCGGCCATCCGGGAGGAGCACAAAATAGAGCCGCTGCTCCTTCACATCGAGAGGAGCCATTTGAGGTGGCTTGGGCATCTACTCCGGATGCCTCCCGGTCGCCTCCTTGGTGAGGTGTTTCGGGCATGCCCAGTCGGTAGAAGGCCCCCGGGGAAGACCTAGGACACGCTGGAGGGACGCCTTGGTCTCCTCCCGGTGGAGCTCAAAGAGGTCGCCGAAGACCGGGAAGTCTGGACTTCCCTACTGAAACTGCTGCCCCCGCGACCCGGAGGAAAATGGAATGGAGAGGCAAAAACATGTGATGATGCAACTGCGCACTAATGGACTTCACTTTTAAAGCCGATTTAATCCATAAAAACAGCCACAAGGTGGCAGAAGTGCTCTGGATAAGATTATCCATCCTTTTTCTTTGCCACTTATCCTCATTAGGGTATGCTGGAGCCTATCCCAGCAAACTTCGGGCGGGAGGCGGGGTACACCCTGGACTGGTCACCAGTCAATCACAGGGCAGACAAAAAAGCATTCCCGTAAGCATTCACATTCACACTCTATTGGACAATTTAGAGTCGGCAATTAACCTAACATGCATGTTTTTGGAATGTGGGAGGAAACCGGAGTACCCGGAGAAAACACACGTACGCACAGGGAGAACATGCAAACTCGACATAGAGATGCCCAACGAAGATTCGAACCCCGGTCTTCCAAATCTTTTTACCGCATGCACACGCAGTTCAGTTCCAAATGTAAAAATTGTAAATAGTTCATGATGTTACATTTGTAAATCAATTTTTATTTAGATATTTTGGCTAAATATATATTACTAAATTTGTGTCAAAATGAAAGTTATACATGAAAATAAGATGACTCTCCCTTTTTTTTAGTCCGGAACTGACATTTTCCCGAAACTTATCTTTGTCCTACTTCTGATTACAACACAACAGAAAAAAATAGAAACAAACTTTCTATTTCTGATGAAGGACGACAGTCAAATCCTTTTTTTGGTATGTTTTAAAGCCATAGCACACAATATTCTGTGTGCCTTGAAAGATCAGTCAAAATCGTCTAAAATGAGATGTGCTGAGGGGGTTGTCTCTTGAAAAATGGCTGGGATTAAATTAATTACCACCGTTTATGTCGACATAAACGGGGCGAATTTTCACAGAAACGACCCCAAATTTTATGTCGACAAAAGGGATCGTTCAGTAAGTAGAGTAGTAGTCGATGTAGGCTTAAACAGGCACTTTTCAGTAACACATGAATGGCTCGACTGAACTGTCATGCAGCAGGAGAGACTGTTATTTAATGGGTTTGCAAAAGACTGAAGGTGTTAAAAGCGACACTAAAAAGTAGAAAAAGAGCTGTATTTCAAAGTAAACCAGGAAGGCCGAGAGAGGCGAGTGTGCACAAAGTATTATCATGAGCTTTCATGATGAATAAAGAACCTTGAGTTGGTAAAAGCAGCGAGGAGCGGACGCAAGCGATGATGCAAAGCGTGATGAAAAAGTTGAAAGCCAAAACAAAAATACTGAAAGGCACAGAAAAATCTGCGCGTCAATGAAGGTCGGCGACGGAATATCACCATAAGGACGTAATAACACAATACCAGATGTTCTCCAGGTGACACGGGTACAAGGTCCACGCTCTCTAGCTGAGCAGTGTTGGTGAGGGGAGTCGTCGAGCTGCAGCTCAGGATCTCGTCGCACACCCCAACCAACTGGCGACACTTTTGGCGGGGGAAAGAAAAAAACACTGCAATGAGGACCAAAAACCCCACAAAAATCAAGGCTAAATCAGACGATGACTTACCACAGAGATGATGTCCTTCTCCTTCTCATAGACAGTTGTGTTTTTCTGGCGTAAAAAAAATGTCACGTGAGTATATACTGCTCAGTGCTATTGATAACGATATTGATTGATGAGGTTTTGCGGAAATGGGACAGGGTGGCTGAAAATTCAGGTCCTATTTCCTCCTCAAAGCACCAATCAATTACACTGGGGATATGTTTTTTTAATTACATTGCCCTAAGTCACTGGTTCTCAAATGGAGGTACTTGATATTTTAAAAAGTATACAGTGGGGAAACTAATAAGTACTTAATCCACAGTATTGCTAAACTACAATACCCTTACAATAGTACAGACAGTACTGAACTCTTATGGTGTGTATCGGGAACTGGCCCTTGTGGTGTAATGTATCAGACCCAGTAGAGATGTCCAGTGCTAGTCCAAGCCCAAATATTTGTTTAAGTCAAATCAAACATGCAACTGACTCGCTATAGCCACCCCTGACGGGATAAACCCAAATGACCAACAATTAATATTGATTACTAATAAAGACAGATTGTAAAAACAAATCTCAAAAAAATATCCATCCATCCATTTTCTATACCGCTTATCCTCATTAGGGTCGCGGGTATGCTGGAGCCTATCCTAGCTGACTCCGGGCGAGGGGTGGGGTACACCCTGGACTGGTCCCCCGTCAATCGCAGGGCAGACAGACAAGAATTCACACTCACATTTATACCTATGGACAATTTAGAGTCGCCAATTAATGTAACATGCATTCATTCATTCATTCATTCATTTTCTGTACCGCTTATCCTCAGTAGGGTCACGGGGATGGTGGAGCCTATCCCAGCTGGCTTTTGGGCGAGAGGCGGGGTACACCCTGGACTGGTCGCCAGTCAATCGCAGGGCAGACATACAAACATTCACACTCACACTCTAATGGACAATTTAGAGTCGCCAATTAACCTGACATGCATGTTTTTGGAATGTGGGAGGAAACCGGAGTACCCGGAGAAAACCCACACACGCACGGGGAGAACATGCAAACTCCACACAGAGATGCCCAACGGAGATTTGAACCCAGGTTTTTCAAGATCTCCTGACTGTGTGGCCAATGTGCTAACCACTCAGCCACCGTGCGGCCCGTAACATCCATGTTTTTGGAATTTTTGTTTACATATTTTTCCAGGCTCTCACTGCCTCTCTAGCAGCAGGTAGCTAGCTCGTTTTTGTCAAAACAGTTTATCGTCGATGCGGTCCGAATGAAACCAAAATAGTCTCATTTTGGCCGTCCTCGTTTTATATAATTCCAAATGTTTCAAACATAACCCCTCTGATGGTAATGCGCCAGTACCGTTTGCTTTACATATTTTTACATATAAAAATGCTTTTCTCTGGTTAGGGCAGTGATTTTCTAATAGCGAACTATTGGGGAAACTATCAATTGAGACTATCAATTTCAAGTTCAATTTGTACAGTATAGATAAATAAATAGATATTATCTGTTGTCAATAGTATTTCAAACGGTGGGGCGCAACAAGATTTCTAGCCCCTAGGGGGAGGCGTGACTATATATATATATATAAAATGAATGAATGATATATATATATATATATAATATTCATTCATTCATTTTCTATACCGCTTATCCTCATTAGGGTCGCGGGGATGCTCGAGCCTATCCCAGCAGACTTTGGGCGAGAGGCGGGGTACACCCTGGACTGGTTGCCAGTCAATCGCAGGGCATATACATGTACATGTACATATACATATACACGTACACGTGTATATGTATATGTACATATATACATGCTGAAATAAAATATGAACTCCGCCTAGCAACAGGTGCAATCATGTGACATGACTAGGAAGAAAACCGAGCAATTCTGCAAACCTATCTTGCTGCATGTGGTAGATAAGATGTTATATGTGGTGAATTTGTGTGGCAGATTACTATGATTGTCCTGCTCCACCGAAAGACTCAGATCATTTCTCCCCCACGCCATGCGGCTTTTCAACACAACAGAGGGGGGGGGGGGGTGATAAAAACACACACAGTAGTGGAGTTATTAACTAATTATGTATTATTGCACATCATTTATATATTTATCTGTTTACTATTCTATTTTCTTGATTGTTTTATTTTATGATTAAATGATTAAGTTTATTTTCCACTTTTGCAGAGCTGCTTGCAGATGAAGTATGTATCTTTCAATGATTAGTATTATCCATGCTAATTACAGCAGAAACTACATTTTTGTGGTTACTGGTTGGTGACCCAGCATTACTATTCAAATAAAGAACAGCTCCGGTTGTTTTGAATGGTGCCCCATAAAGAAAATGCATTGATACTTTGCAGTGAGAATAAGTGCTTCCTTTCAGCCTGCTAAGCCAATGACACAGCACGTGACATCACAGACAACTCCGCTGTATCACAGACGCCAAGAGTCATGAAATAAAAAGTCATGATACCATCTCCACCATGTGTGACCCGTGATGTGATGTGACATACCACAGCCGCCGTATCTTTTCATAAAGCGAGCAGGAGGGATGAAAAACATGAAGGAGGGGAGGATGGATGTTGACACAACACACGACGCAACTCTAGGGAGAGATTTACAAGTGCAACATGGTTACGGAGCTCCTAATGAAGTGTTAATACATAGAGGATTGTGAAGGGGACATACTCTCTGTGAAATGGAACAAAGGAGCCACAGTAGCTGGGATTATTTTCATTACTAATTATATTCTTCAGTATGAGCTGTGACGGCGAGAGCTTGTGTTTCTTTATTTGTACACGCCACCAAAATAAGTATAGCTAGTGTGTATACCTACATGTACAGTTTTATTGCTTGTGAACTGCATAATGACTTTTTGCTTCCTGAACCTTAACTTCCCTAAGGGCACAGGTCCGAGGGATCGATAAAGTTCTATACGCCACAACAAGGAGTAACACCTCCGTCCTATCATAATAAAAAAATCCACATGCATCTCTGCTTTTTCACAGAGGACTGTTTTGCTTTTTTAACCAGCACAACAGGAACTGACACGACTTAGTTTGACATAAAAATTTAAAAAAACACCAGCGACCAAGAGATGCGAGACCCTTATTCTACAATTTCGGTATATTCTCTTCATTCTCATTGTGATGCAACCTGCAACTGGGCTTGAATTCAATTAGAAAATAGTACAAAAACTTCACTTCAGAACACCGCCTCTCAAATAGAGGGACGGGCACCCCTGGGGGGGATGCAGTAAACTGTCAAGGTGTGAGAGGCAGGGAGTACTTTCAGTGTTAGCGCTGAGCTGCCAACATGTACACATTTATTGTACTCGGCATGCGAGTTGCCTCTTGAACACGTTTGTATGCGTCACGGCTATCCATTTTGTTGCATTTCCCAGGTTTCGGATTCGAGTTCAGGCTGTACAGTACAGAGAAATAAATAGATAGTATCAATTCCTCAATTGTATTTCAAAACGGGTGTGTGGTGAAAACATTTCTGTCCCCTGGGAGGGGTTGGCATGAACGAAAATATTCGAGAACCACTTCTTTGGAACATGTGCGGCAATGTTTACTCTTGAATGGCGTCCAAAAACCCATGGACACACCACATTTTGCAACAGGAGCGGTTACGATTCCTTCTCGGCGTAGTGTTAACGACCCAGAGGATGCGGCGAGCAGGACGCCAAACTGGTCCGGTAAGAGGTAATTTAATGATGATTTGCAGCGGCAGGAACAACTGACACGAAAAAGACAATTGACAATGACAATGCTCCAACAACTAAGAGCGCGCACACCTGAACATAAACAGCAAGGGACAAACAAGAAGCAGGTGCGCGGAAATACAAGAAGTGAAAAAAATCAAGGAAGGCAGGAAAATCGGAATCAGGAAACAACAACAACCACGTAGGCATACTAATCAAAACTAAAACATACTGTCACGTCCATTAACACCCGGAGAGTGACGGGAACAAAGTTTTGTCAGAATTTAGGTTATGCTGTATTTACTTTACAGCTCATTCGAAAGTATAGGCTTCTTATATATAAAAAATGGAACGGGAGAACTTATAGATAGAACTTCTCACTGTAACAGTAATGACGCCTAGTGACCAAAATACCACATACAACTTGTTTTTTGACTAGCAATAGGCCAAAGTCAACCACAAAACAGCAGTCATTTACTGTGTTAATTCATACACTATTGAAAAATCGTGATACGACAACTGTAGTTTTTCAACAGTTTTTCACATGCCATTTTTCAAAATATAACAAAAAAAAAATAACAGAAAAAAAGAGAATAGGTTTGTAAACCTAAATTATTACAATTAGAAGAAACTAATCTTAGTACTTTAAAGATTTGTACAGGGTCAATGCCAATTTTTGTGATACAACATTTAACATGCATGACAGTGTTGCATTTTCAACAAACACTGACTAAAAATATGATTTTACACTAAAAGAAAACAAGTCACAACATTCAAAATGATTAAGTTGTATACAGTCGGGGTATTCCGGTTTCCTCCCACATTCCAAAAAACATGCACGTTAGGTTAATTGGCGATACCCTAATGAGGATAAGCGGCATAGAACACGGATGGATGGATATAAACACTTATATATTTTTAACTGACATATATTACATTACAAAGCATTGAACTGTCACCGAGTAACTCCTTGACTGAACTTAGGAAGTTGTTGTTTTCCGTATCAAAGACTCCTCTGATGTTGTGTTAAAAGCTCCTAGGTCACCGGCAAAAAGAGGTGGTCTTGTACTGTTTTGTGTTGCATTGTGTTTAGTGTGTGTGTGAGTGTGTGTGTGTTTGCACCCCCCGAAGCAGATCTCTCTGTTGTTGTCAAGGTAACAAAGATAAGCAATTATGTGGAAGTCACGTTCTGGCATGAAAGAAATTAATAAATAAAACAAGAAGGCAGGCAAGAATGGACGAATAAACAAAAACAAAAATCGGAAATGAACGTTTAAAGCTGCACACACATACAAATCTGCCATACTGTGCTTTTCTACTTGTTTTATTGTCCAACAGCGTCATAAGGCCGACGTTTTATCTGCAGGTGCAAGTTTACACTCATAAACTAGTTTCTATTTGCCAGCAGTTCAAAAGCGGGCATAAAAAGACTCGTGCTTCTTCCAGCTTCTCGTTTTTCAATGTCAGTCTGACTAACCTCTTTAATTCCCCCACTCTCCTGCTCTTAAACCACAAATTTGTGCTGTAACATCTCAGGCAGGGGAAGTCCACAATTCGGCTGGGGGATCATTCGCTGCCCGCCGTGGCACAATCTACAGGTAAATTCAACACGGCCCGCATTGGAGTGTGACCCAGAAATCAAAGAAAAGTGGAAAAGGCCAAAGACCACCAAAATGGCACCTGCGAACTACACCTGAGTGCCTTACTGTGTAGGTTGTTTCATGATTTTCGTGCATTCGGTCATGATGAACATGTGTACCAGATTTCCTGGTAATTGGTGCAGGTTCTCAGTCATGTACTCCCATGCAAAGCCAGGGGCCATGCATCGCAGCATTGCAGGTTAAAAAGCCCTCAAAATGGTGATTTAGAGGCCAAAATAATGATGATAATAATAAGTCATCAAAATGGTCCCCTTGTGACTTTTTGATTTATTTAGTAACTTCGAATTCATTTTAGCATTTCTATCCATCCATCCATTTTCTATGCCGCTTATCCTCATTAGGGTCGCGGGTATGCTGGAGCCTATCCCAGCTGGCTTTGGGCGGGAGGCGGGGTACACTCTGGACTGGTCGCCAGTCAATTGCAGGGCAGACAAACATTCACACTCTAATGGACAATTTAGAGTCGCCAATTAAGCTAACATGCATGTTTTTGGAATGTGGGAGGAAAGTATAGTACCCGGAGTACCCGGAGTAAAACCACACACGCACGGGGAGAACCTGCAAACACCACACAGAGACGCCCAACGTGATTCGAACCCAGAACCTCCTGACTAAACTAAACATTTTAGCGACAAGGTTCATGGCAGATGCTGGGTATTCTGGCAGTCATCTTCCGGATTGAGCACAAATTCACATACCTTTCAGTGTAAAAGCTCCAGATTAGTCATCCAGGTTCAAAGGTCATACACCCTCCACACCTTATGCGTCTCCCTGCTGGCTGCCTGGCGACTTACGGGCGCACTGACGAGTCCAGCGGTTGGAGCCTTTGTGCAACACCAGCTGACTTCCTGGCGTGGTCGCCCCCAGGCCGCCCAAAAAGGAAATAAGAGTCCTTTCTTTCACAGTGCAAGCATGCGCATGAGAAGCAGCCGTGACTGATCAATAATGCTCCGCTCGCTGCTGACGCGTTAGTGACGCCATAGGAACACAGGCGAGCTGTAAATGTGACTCGCTCACAAAGGACATGCTATAAACGTGTGCGAAGGAACGCTACGGTTCTAATAAAGCAGCGATGACAGCTTGAAGGACGCGTGAGCTGTCGGGCCGTCGCTATGACCTTATAGCCGACTGATTAACAGCGGCGAGCGCGGCATTGTCGTTTTTTTTCCTTGCAATATATTTTATTGACGCTCGAGGTACGTACAAGGAAGTCTACTGTGCTGCCGATACTGCTTTTCAAACAATCAGCCTTTCTATGCAACGTACCAAACCAGCAGTTGAGTACATAATACTCCTGGTTACTTCGTCAGGCTGGTTGCTAGGGAGAATTCACGAGGACATCGTTTGAGAAGTCATACACAGCATCAGTATGCTCTCCTCTTGGTAAACTGGACCAGGGGGCTCACTGCCAGCCATGGCAGAGAAAGGACAGGGAGACTCGACAGTAAAGCCTTGGTCGTGGAGAACGTCGTGGTGGTGACCATGAAGGAGTAAGATATACAAAATATCTTAAATGCTAGTTACGTTGGTGGAGTGCATGCGTGACGTACGAAACCCCCACAGGAGTGTTAAGTTGGTGCCCTAATCTGACAGCAGCACAAAGACGTACAAACTGCGTAAGTTTGTCTTGCGGTCTGAAAAAAAAAAAGTGCAAACGCCCTTAGAGTTTGTTTGACATGACAGAGAACCTCTGCGGCCAATCTGAGCCCGGTTTAGAACTTGACATAGCAGGCCACAAGACCAGTCCTGACCTAGACTTATCACAGACTTGGAAAGTCAATGATGACATTATTAGATAATATCCAGTACATATCGTCCATCCATCTTTTATGCTATTTCTATGTGCCGGAGCCTATCCCAGATGACTCTGGGCGAGAGGCGGGTACACCCTGGACTGGTCGCCAGTCAATCGCCCAGAGTCACCCATTAACCTAACATGCATGTTTTTGGAATGTGGGAGGAAACCGCAGTACCCGGAGAAAACAGACAATATCCTATACATATAATTTGTGTACATATTAGTCATTACTCTGTATGGACTATAAATATTACCATGGTAGCAACCATGTGTCTAACTGCAGAGAAGGCCAGATGTCTGATTTCTGAACGTTTACATTTCCTGATACGCCCATGGAAGCACACTTATCGTCTTTGTGTTTTAGGCAAAACAAGATATTCACACACACACACACGCACACACACACGCACACACAAACACACACACACAACAGCTTTGACTACGGAAAACACTGATCGACATTATGTGCCCTTATCTGATATCTTCCGGACCAAACCTTTAACACTGTTTGGTTTATTGATGTCTTCCCGATAACTCGATTAACCGACATCGGCGAGCTTGAGAGGAATCGGCTAAAAAAAAAAAGCGGCGCGGGATTGCTGGGATTTTTACACTTCGAGGCAGTGCAACAGTAGTTCTGCAGTTACGGCGCTTTAGACATGAAGGTCACAGAGAACCAGCTGAAACCCCACACGAGCAAGCGCTTGGCGACAAAGGTGAGGAAAAACTCCCTCTGGGGAAGAAACCTTGGACAGAAACCAGCAACCTTAAAAGGTTACTCATCAAAGGCCGTTCATTCTCCAATCACTTGGCAAAAGGGAAGCGTTACAAATATTTTGGGGCATACTCATGATCCACACACACACATTCACAAGAATCCAAAACAGGAAGTGAGTAAACACTGAACAATAGTCATTAACATCCACTTCATACAGCTCACCAGTCACTCACTCTCAGTGTACTTCCACCTCACGTAAGGAAAACATCCTCTGAGTCAGCGACGTGGCTCTCCTTTGCAACATTTCTGACTGCTGAGCGCCGATTCGCTGCAGCTCCTATTTTTGACGTGCCTTTGCACTCTTTTGACAGCTTAACGGCTGCATCATCGCGCTCACGGCTGATGAAAGCAGAATGAAACCAATGAATCAGCAATGACAAACGGTTGATAACAAGCAGCAAAAAAACAACCCGCCAACAAGGTGCAGGTTTTAATTGCCACTAGAAATTCCAATTTCCAGGCTATTAATTATTAATTATAATTTTTATAATTATTAATTATAATTATGTCACTCAATACAACTTTAGCTTTTTTTAAACTAAACATAATTATTTTCATATTTTAAAAAAAAAATCATTTATTTTAGGATTATTTGCAAATTCACAGCAATGCTTTAAGGGGGATCGAACACCAAAATAATTCATCACAGTGTATTCATCTCAAATATATATGACAATATATATATATCAAGTTACAAATTACATTATTTTTCTTTAGCTGCTGCAACTCTTGTGAATCCCTCAATAAAAATTAAAAAAACGACAACATTCCCATCAGAATTATTATTTGTTTTTACTTTTTGCATGACCTCCCTTCTTCTTTTCCTTTTGGCGTATCCCTTCAGGGGTCGCCACAGCGAATCAATTGCCTCCATCTAACTGTCTTCTGTATCCTCTTCTTTTGCGCCAACTACCTTCATGTCCTCTTTCACTACATCCATAAACCTCCTCTTTGGTCTTCCTCTAGGCCTCCTGCCTGGCAATTCAAGACTCAGCATCCTTCTACCAATATATTCACTATCTCTCCTCTGGACATGTCCGAACCATCTCAATCTGGCCTCTCTGACTTTATCTCCAAAACCTCTAACATGTGCTGTCCCTCTGATGTGCTCATTCCTGATCCTGTCCATCCTGGTCACACCCAAAGAGAACCTCAGCATCTTCATCTCTGCTACCTCCAGCTCTGCCTCCTGTCTTTTCCTCAGCGGCACTGTCTCTAAACCAAACAACATCGCTGGTCTCACCACAGTTTTGTACACCTTTCCTTTCATTTTAGCTGAAACTCTTCTATCACACATCACACCCGACACTTTTCTCCACCCATTCCAGCCTGCCTGCACACGCTTCTTCACCTCTTTTCCACACTCTCCATTGCTCTGGACTGTTGACCCTAAGTACTTAAAATCCTCCACCTTCTTTATCTCTTCTCCCTGTAACCTCACTCTTCCACTTGGGTCCCTCTCATTTACACACATGTACTCCGTCTTGCTGCGGCTGACCTTCATTCCTCTCCTTTCCAGGGCAAACCTCCACCCCTCAAGCTTCTCCTCCACCTGTTCCCTGCTCTCACTACATATCACAATGTCATCTGCAAACATCATAGTCCATGGAGATTCCTGTCTAACCTCGTCCGTCAGCCTGTCCATCACCATAGCAAACAAGAAGGGGCTCAGAGCTGATCCCTGATGGAGTCCTACCTTCACTCGGAACTCCTCTGTCACACCTGCAGCACACCTCACTACTGTCTTACAGTCCTCGTACATGTCCTGCACCGCTCTAACATACTTCTCTGCCACTCCAGACTTCCTCATACAATACCACAGTTCCTCTCTGGGCACCCTGTCATAAGCTTTCTCCAGATCTACAAAAACACAATGCAGCTCCCTCTGACCTTCCCTGTACTTCTCAATCAACATCCTCAAAGCAAATACTGCATCTGTTGTACTCTTTTTTGGCATAAAACCGTACTGCTGCTCACAAATGCTCACGTTTGCCCTTAGTCTAGCTTCAACTACTCTTTCCCATAACTTCATTGTATGGCTCATCAGCTTTATTCCTCTGTAGTTGCCACAACTCTGCACATCTCCCTTGTTCTTAAAAATGGGCACCAGCACACTTCTCCTCCATTCCTCAGGCATCTTCTCATTATCTAAGATCTTGTTAAACAACCCGGTCAGGAACTCTACTGCCACCTCTCCTAGACACTTCCATACCTCCACAGGTATATCATCAGATTTGCGTGACCTCCCTTATGCATCATAAATACAGTTACTAAGAAAAAATGGCAAGTGGCCTGAGTAGCATGGAAACATAATTAATGACATTATTTACATTTATACATGTCCTGCTGTTTGCTGTTTTGTAATCTTTTGTATCAATTGTATCTATCTACAGTATCTATTGATTGTACCAAACTATATACAGTATCTATATATTATGTCAATTCTATCAATCTCTCTATCAATCTAGCTGATTGTCTGTCTACCATGTCTACTGTAATGTGATTCGGAAAGGTAGTAAGAGTACTTGCTGTGCCAGGCTGCAGTCCAAATCTGTATATAAAGTGCAAACTAAATATAAACTCCTCTAAATTGGAACAGTCTCTTCTGTCTACCCACGACGTCTGTGTGCACATAAATAGTCTTTATCTTACTACTTTTGTCAGGTCCTCACCTCTGGAAGGTTGAACTTTGCTGCTTTTTCGTGCTAAAAATCTCTCCCTGCTGCTGCTGCTGCTGCTGCCGCCCAACTGTTCACTAACACAAAGTCCCTCAGGAGTCAAGAGTCAGTGCGTAATCCCTCCTTCAAGCCTCCTCCTCCTACTTCTTCTTTGACTCCGGTTGTGTCAATAATAAGTCACTCGCTCCCTTTGTGAGGTACACATCCGAGCTTCCCCATACCATGCAGGTTCTTTACTCTTTCATTTGTCTCTCCCCCTCAAAAACAAGCACACGCAATCACATGCACACTGTCCGGCCCTCCTCTTTAGTCTTCAAGGTACAAGCGCCTTCAACTATGCCAGGAATGCAGAGATAAAGACGCCAGGTTGAAAAAGGGGAGTTTGAGCTCCTGTTTAATTTCAACAGGTTGCAGTTCCTCCATGTGGAGATGCACGTAACAAAACTACCAAATGTGTGGTTCCTCTACAGATAGTATGTATTTTTATATATGCAGCCACGTGTTGGTTTGCAGGATATAATGATTAACAGGCTAGACAAACAGGAGCTGAGTGACCTGTTTTAAAAAAACAAAAGTAATAAACCAACCTTTTGCACAATCTCTCCGAGTTCCTTGCAGTGGCCGAATATTTTCTTGGTGGTGGCGTGTCCGCTCAGCTGGGAGAACTGATACCTGCGCACACATGCAGTTGTACTACAAGTCAGAATGGTGTACCACAGCGGGGTTTAGATACAGTGTAACCTCCCACGGTGCAACACAGTCCAGTCTATGATGCCGGTTGACTCGAAACCAAAAATAAATAAAACAACGCTGAAGTTCACAATGACCATGTGACAAAGAGGAGTACCCTCACTCTTTAGGTCCAGCCTGCGTGTTCCCTTGATCCAAATCCAATCGAAAACATTTGGGGATGCACGGCAAGGGAACTTTACAAAAATGGACATCGGTTCCAGACAGCCTTTGTGGAGCCATCTTCAGAACCTGGGACAACATACCCACTAGCCTTCTGGGAACACTGGCAACAAGCATGCCCAAAGCAATTTTTCAGCTGATTAACAAGAATAGCAGTGCTCCTCATTACGTAGTCCTTTTTGAACATTTTATTGCAATTTTATTCCAGGGTTGTTTGTGCTATGGTCTTAATGAAGACTCTGTTTCACGCAAATGCATGGCTGTTTGCAATAAATTGCTTACTCTATTTTTTTTTGTCTCACTCCCATTTCTTACTCTACTATCTAAGCTCTAGTTAGATCCTCCTTAAAATCCAACAGTTTAAAAATGTTAATTCTTGCAGTTTTCAACTAGTGTGAAAATGTTGATCAGTAGTGTATGTTTTGCTTTGGTGAGACTTATTTATTTATCTGTTTTGCAAATATTACGATTATTGAACATCATCTCTGCAACCTACCGCAACCACAGGTAGATTGTAGTCCCATGGAGAAGGATGATATATACATTTGATTTGCTGATATTGTACTGAGCAGTTCACTCTTCACCATCACCTGTGCACATTTTTGGCGTCACAAAAAAACCCACAAAAAACCTAGAAAAATAGCATTTGTGCCAGACAATATTTTCTTGTATCACTTTTGGTGTGCTTTGTTTAGGAGGTTCCACTGTCAAATGTATAGAAGAGGCATGCAGACAAATGAAAATATACAGTAAACCTTCCCACATGCAAGTCCACAATGTTAAATAACATGCTTCCTATTCTTATAAAAGGCTGCGTAGAGTAAAAATAACATCAGGGTGAGTTAGATAACACTTCACCGACCTGTTCAGTAAAGAGAAGAGCCCTTTGGCGGAGGAGATGAGCTCCACCACGACATGAAGAACACTGGTAGGCAGCCTGGTGGCACGGTGCCCGTCATAGCCGTTGTGACGCCAACGCCCCTGGATGCCCATCTGGAGGTTGTGGGCCACAGCTCGCAGCTTTTCCGTCGAACCTTGGAGGTTCTCCCCGCCGATGCCGTACATCTGGCAAGTACATTTGAGAGGATAATTGCATTACTCAAAACTTCAAAGCAAAGGTTTTTGATAGCATAGAAAGAAATGTTGTGTAATATGGAAATAATATACTGTATAATGAAATATCAACGTCTGAACAGTTAATAAACATTTGTGGAGCAACGTCCATTCGTGTTTAAGTGCACAAAGTATGGCATAAGACAGGCAGGACTGTAGCATTACTGATTCTGGGGAGAGTGGGAATGTTGGATTTCAAAACAGTTACTCCACCGGGATATAAAACTAATACAGATCATCTGTTCTAGTGTTAAGGGTTTTGGGTTTTTTTGGTAACATTTTATGTTTCTCAACTGTCATACTGTCAAGTGTATATATAAGTTAACTGAGGTATTTTCTCTCTAACTTGAATTCTGGATCTTATGATTTTAGGCGGTTGCACATTGTTCTGCCGTTTTTTAGATGTCGTTTTTCTTTAAAAAGGCCACTTTCCTAAACAAGCGTCATAATGAGAGGACCCTCTACTACTGGCACACAAAAGTCAATTAAGATATACAGCGGAACCTCAGGTTTCTTCATTAACCCATTTCAAAAAGTTTGACAAAAAAAACAAAATTATTTCATTCCAGACACACAAAAAAAACAAAAAATGGGATTTTCTTAACACATTCAACAATAGTAAACAGAATATTTTCATAGTTAAAGCATAGAAAACCTGTTTATGACTTTCACAATATGTTTTTTGCCATTAATGGAGCTTTATAGACATGAAATAACACCCCTACAGCTACATATGCACACCCAATATTCTTTGTTTACACAACATTGCACCAATGCCCAGGCTACGGGATCAATGCAGGAACATACGACACGGCCGCCGCTCATAGCATACACCAGGCTACCAGGCTAACTAATTAGCCTCCAATTTATTGGTTTTAAACGTAAGAATGCATTTCAAACTAAGTGGAAAAGAAGTACAAAGTAAGAAGCCAAAACCATACCACTTCCACACGTAATGGGAGGAAAACTTTTTGTCACTCTATTATGTCGGACATGCCATGTCTGACTACATACTTCCATCCATCCAACCATCCATCTCTTTTCTATGCTGCTTATCCTCATTAGCGTCTTAGCGGTACGCTGGAGCCTATCCCAGCTGACTTCGGGCAGCTATCATTGATTAATGAATGGATTAAAAATCGTGATAGAGCAGAGGAGCTATGTAAAAACCGCAATGTAGCAAGGGACTCTAGGAGAGTGCACAAAAACACTTTTTTGCAACCATTTTTCTCTAAAACTAAATACAACAGAGCATCTCCAACTGCCTAATTTGCTGTGAAGTCCAATTATAGGTAAGCCTTTTATTCGCATGAGGAAAGCGCAGGTTCCATTTTGGTCACACTCATCAGGGGTCAAGAGGCTTGCTCCAGTCAGGCTTTGTTGCTACATTTTGACCAGCCGCACTAATCCGCTGTCAACGAGTGTCCATGAATTTTTCATGGCCTTCTCAACGCTGTTGTACTTGATGATGTACCAGCGCACTCGAAAGCGCTTTCTGTGCGACGCTTGTTTTTCATGAATGAAGGGGGTGTGTTGGAGCATCACCAGCCGGACAAGCAGATGGATGCGTCGGTGCTGTAAGATGTAAATGTTGACTACCGTATTTAACCGTGCATCTGTCTCTCATGAAAGCTTTCTTAAAGGTTTTATGTAACACACTCATGAGGAGAGATGCGGTATTTTCATTGCCTGCAGTGAGCATTGAGGCTCTTTCTGCAACAAGTTTAATCTGCTTGAGTCTCTCCGGGGAGTGGCGTTCACAAGCGGGCCACCGGGTTTGCATGGTACTGTCTTGCTCAATTAGCTTTGGACCGACAAACGCACAGCTACTTACGGGTTACAAAACTAGCACACAAGTGGATAGGCTCGGGTAATTAAGGCACTGGAGGATTAAAGTTGTGCTTTATGTTGGCATAGACAAACTCAGCATATGGCAAGTATTGGCAAACCAAAAAATGGACAAAATGATGTCACTGATTTTGGATATGAGTGCTCACAATTTTGCACCCCGATTTTACACGATCGGATGCTGAGCATCTACTGACTTAGATGTGGAAGCGTAGAGTGGGTTGTTACACAGCGCATTTCCATCGGACGCTCGGGATCTCTGGGGGTCTATGGGGCAGTGGGCTGCCCCCAGACATTCGGCTTCTGCATGGATGATCTCTCTGGGGGAGAATCCCTTTTTGGCTGACAGTGAAATGAGCGAATCACCAATCTTAAAGTATAACCCTTCACCGGAGCATTTTCTACGTTTTTTATTCCGTTGCTCCAAACCGATCCGGAACCTTTACCGATCCCCAGCCATTTTGTATGTTATAACCGACTAGGAACAGAAGGTAGCATTTATATAAATGAACACATTGGCTGGAAAAAATGAGCTCCCCTTCTTGAATGACCAGCAGCTGCCACTGCTTCCGAGGTAGCTTCAGAGGCGGGACAGTGCAAGCGTGTAAGAGAAACGTTAATGCACCTATATAAATGTCTCTTTTTGACACACAGCTCATCCAAACCCTCCAGCTACCTTGACATTAACGTTCTCCAAAGCCCTAAATATGGCTCAGAGAGCAATTAAACGCATTTAAAGTATAAAATGTATAGGTGCATTTAGGAATATGAGTCATTCAGTAGCTGTTGTCAATCACAGCACACTATGGTGCGTTCAAGGGGCACCAAACCAATGTGCACCAAAGTGCGACATCTCAACACTTGACATAAGCATAAAGGCATAAACAAGTAAAATTGCAGGCTTTGATACATACAACCTAGGCTTTCTATTAATATCTATTAATCAAATATTTAGTTTGGTGTGCAACAAGTACTTCATATGTCAGAATGTGCCATTGTCGCGCAGCTTATGATCTGGTTGCGAGATGTTGTGTGAACTTCGGGGCATTCTCTGACAAGTTTTTTATGAGCAGATGCTGATGTCAAGCAATGAATTATTTGATTGCAGGATGTTGTGCACACCGTTGCAGCATTGATGCTCTTCCCTTCTGTATAAATGACAGTGTATAAATAAAAGGGGCATGTGAATCCATTTCGGATCTCGTGCAGCAGCTTTGCGGGAATTCTGTGTGAATGAGCCTGTTGTTTTTTCAGGAGATCTGTCAAGTTAGAGGACAGGGCTCTCAAGTTGCACCAATACGCCACTTCGTTCGGTTCTGTATGAAGAGCGCAGGTGAATAAATAGCAGGAATTCTGTCTGAAAGACGCTATTGTTTTTTTCGTGTTGTAAACTTCACGTCGTAAAAGAAGATTTGTGAGGGTAGAGGACAAGGCTCTCAAGTTGCGTCACTATCCCGCTTCGCTTGGTTTTGTATGATGAACGCAAGCGAATCATTCCGGATCTCATGCAGCAATGTCGCGGGCCTTCTGTGTGAAAGAGGCTATTGTTTTTTTCGAGTCCTGCAATTACCCTGATAAACAGAACATCCCATCTCCGTTATGGTTCTGATACTACCTCCAAAAGGTCTGCCGGAACTGTTTACACTGAACATTAACACGGGAAAAAGGCTGAAAATAGCCGTGTTAAGCAGGCGGTATGATAACGGCAAAGGAAACACTAGAAAACAGTGTGACGGTGAACCTAAAACCAGGAAAGACATGCTTCTGAACGTCTGAATTGAAGACAATATTGTTCCCTGTGGTTAAAGTCAGCACTCACAATAATAACACGAGACATCCGCAATCCCCCTAAGACAAACATCCATGGCTACCCTCAGTATTGCCATGGTCACATTCTGTACACAAACACACGTGATTCCATCCCCCCCCGTCTCACCAGGGAGCAGAGCTTCTCCACAGCCTCGAGGATCAGCTCCTGGTGGCCGATCTTGGAAACCCCCAGCCTGTCCAGGTCCTCTGAGGTCAACTGGAGCAGATCCAGCCCGGAGAGACGCCACTCCGAGACGGCATACCGATGCAAGGGTGCGTCCAGACCTGGCGGCGGGACACAGGAAAAGGGATAAGTCACACACTTTACACAAAATGAAACACCACGTAAAAAAAAAAAAACAGGCTGAGGCATGCAACAAACATGGACGGGTTAAAAGGATTGGCCCCCTCACAGCACAAGTACTTTATTGTCTGTCTCAACAACCACACATTACAGACAGTAATACATTTTAATTTGACAGAACATGGACAAATGTATTGGGGCACCTGGCCAAACTCAAGGAAGTCTGCCTTACTGGAACAAAAAAGGGCCGCCCCAACATTTGTCCTAGAAAGTTGGCATCATTGAGTAAAGCCCATCCCAGTCAATTTGAGCGAGGCAGACCACACCCTCAACTAAATCACCTGTAAAACATTTTCACACATACTATAATAACAATGGCTACTGTTGTGGCCATACGTCAGCTAAAACTCAACTCTAAATCCCAGATGACACTTCCTGTCTACACGTCCGGAAGGCGTTTATTGAAACACACACAAGCGTGAGTCTTATTTATGTCTTAAGTGGCTTATTTTCTCTTGTTATATCTACTATATTGGGTAATATGAGTGTAAAGGGGACTACAGGGGTGTTATTTTATGTCTAGAGGGCTCTAAAATGAATACAAATCGGAACATTGTACATCAAATTATTCATCACAGGTTTTTCTTTGCTATGACTATGAAAATATTTAGATATTGAAAACTTTGAATCCTACTTCGCGTGAAACTACTTATTTCAGTTGGCCGTGGAACCAATTAACCGCCAGAAGCAATAAACAATTACTGGTGTGTGTATTAGTGGTGTCCCGATCCGATCTTCAGGATTGGTATCGGCTGCCGATCAGCTGTATTTTGAAGATCGGAAAAGATCGCTTTTGGGCCGATCCTGTTGCCGAAACACTGGACCACACTCCAACATGGTAGGTGCACTAGATACGCCTCAAAGCTGGTTGCCACACAACTCCCGCCACTTGCATGAAGGATAAAATACAACGCCACCTTGCAGACATGTCCGCAGGGTATCGTGGTTAAGTTAGTTTCACATTGGACGCTGGATATTCAGCTCGCGGTTACAGCGGTTGTCTTCCCTCACTCTGCCCCCGGACTCCTCTGTCATGGTGCCGGGAGCTCAAATAGATCTATAACCATGTCAAATTTTTAGTTCTACCCTAAAAGTGTTATACAGGCAGCTGAATAATTCCATGTCAGGATGGCTGTAATTCAGCTGGCCATTCATTTGCATGTCAGCACAGAGCACTCACACCTTTGACAAATTCATGTTTGAGTTGAAGTTTCTTATAAAAAAAAAAAAAAAAGGATCGGTACCAGATTGGATCGGCAAGATTATTTTAAAAATCGTATCGATCGAATGCCAAAAATGTGGATCGGGACATCCCTAGTGTATATACTATATCCATTTTCTATGCCACTTGTCACTAGGGTTGCGACGGTATGCTGGAGCCTATGCCAGCTGATGTCAGGCGAGAAGCGGGTTACACAGTGGGCTGGTCACCAGCCATTGACAGTTATTAAAATTATAATAAATGCTAAAGCTCCTGAATGTCTGGCCAACTCTGCATGCTAACCCACTAGGCAACCATGTAGCTCTCAAACTATCCATCCATCCATGGGGGTCACGGGTATGCTGAAGCCTATCCCAGCTGACCCCCAGAGGCGGGGTACACCGGGGTACACTGGTCGCCAGCCAATCGCCGGGCAGACAAACAAGCATTCACACTCATGGACAATTTAGGGTCTCCAATTTACCTAACATGTTTTTGGAATGTGGGAGAAAACCCACGCACATATGAGGAGAACATGCAAACTCCACACAGAGATGCCCAACGGAGATTCGAACCCTGGTCTGTTGACAATAACACAGATCTATCCATTTTCTATGCCGCTTAATCCTTTTTAGGACTGCCAGGGTATGATGGAGCCTATCATAGCTGACTTTGGAAGGGAGGCTGGGTACACCCTGAACTGGTCATCGGCCAATAATATTGTTTATATAACTGGGGGGCTGATAAACATTTAAAAATCACTTGCTCGGTTTTGTGACTCAGTTAAATTATTAAATTAGTCAAAATTAATTCATATATTTTTTCATTGTACTTTTCTTAAAAATAATGTTAAAAACTCGTCTCTTCTTGTTCTTATAGACCCGTGCTTCTGAAATAGCGGGGCGGGGTGGGTGAACTGGCAGGGGGTATGCGTGAGAGGCAGGGAGGATTTTTGATATTTGTGCAGACCAGTGGCGGCTCAAAGAATGAGGTCAGCTGACTACCTGAATGAGCAGGTTATTCCAGCAATGGATTTTTCCTTCGCTGATGGCACAGGCATATTCTAAGATGACAATGCCGGGATTCACCGGGCTCAAATTGTGAAAGAGACATCATTTTCACACATGGAGTCCAGACCTTACCCCCTATGAAAACCATTGGGATGTGCCGGAGAAGGCCAGACTCTACCATCACCAATGCAAAATCTTGGTGAAAAATGAATGCAACTCTGGACGGAAATAAATCTTGCAACATTGGAGAAGCTTATCCAAACAATGCCAGGGCGAATGTGTGTCGTAACCAAAACTAAAGGCGGCCCAATGAAATATTAGAGTGTATGACCTCTTTTTTTTTGGCCAGGCAGTGTGTTTCACCAGTTTTTGCACATTTTAGAGGAAGCTCATGAGGTACCCTTACAGTCTTTGAGCAATCGCCACCGGTGCAGACCAGCCAACATGTGCCAATTTGTCGTACTCTGCATGCAATTTGACTCTTAAACACGCTTGCATGCTTCACAGCTGCGCTCCGTTTTGTTGCATTTTACTGGTTTCAGTTTCTACGTCCGTCTGTGCAGTACAAAGAAGTCAATATTATCGCTTTCTCAATATCATTTGAAACCGTACGGGGACAAAAACGACAGAATTTGAATGCCAGAAAACAACTGAGAACCACTGTTGTACACCCAATCTCATGTGTGGCCTGGTCTGGTGGCACCCCTTCGGCGGAGGCACCCCTTTGGTGATGCCCAGTATCGTCCAACCTCCACCGAGGACACCTTTTGAGTCTTGGATTGAAACCCACTGGGAGCTCGCCCATAACATTAGCCGTGTTAACTGCTCCAGTCCAGGCAATATGTGAACGCAGTTTTTCGTGTGAGATTGTACGGGCTTAACAGCAGCCGTCCCTGCTCAAAAGTCAGAAAAGGTATCATAAACGTGTCTTGGCGATACTTGCACA
>QODF01000026.1:2780666-2958596 GCA_024372805.1 Oostethus manadensis | reverse complement strand
AAATTGTCCATCGGTATGAATGTGAGTGTGAATGTTTGTTTGTCTATATGTGCCCTGCGATTGACTGGCGACCAGTCCAGGGTGTACCCCGCCTCTCGCCCAAAGCCAGCTGGGATAGGCTCCAGCATCCCCGTGACCCTAATGAGGATAAGCGGTACAGAAAATGAATGAATGAATATATTCACACTTTTATATACAATATAATAAAATAAAACTGTGAAAGTGCTCCTATTTAGCACTAATACTACCACATATACTTTATATTTTATATTACGTTTTAATACATATTTTGATGATTGCTTTTTAAAATACATTTTTTAAAAGTATATTTTTATTTCTTTTTTTACATCAGTAAATAATGTTTTGTTGTTTCTTATTCATACTATTTTCTATTTTATTTTTTTGTGTTTTTACTGGTACGACAAGAGTCAAAAAAATATTAATTATAATCTGAGCATACTGACTATTTCAAATATATATGTAACTGTGCTATATTTAGTATGAAATACAAGCAAAATATTGTTATTTATCATATTTTTTACATTGTTTTGTTATCTATCATTGTTACCTTTGCATGTGTCGTGAAAGGCTCCACACTTGTAATGAGCACGACTTGTATTCAAGTGCTGAATTATTGATTTTATTTGTAAATAGCAACACGTGAATCCCGCCAACTGACAGAAAGTGATTTATCCACAAATACATTCGGTGCAGCAATTTCAAAGCAAATGTTCTTTTTTTATATTCTGTTATATTAAACAATTTCCTTAATGCATGAAATACAACCCAATCTGTCTCTGCTTTACCTTTATAGCTAATGTCTGTGTATACACACAGTAGAGGAACTAGTGGATACTTGGTGTTGATGGTGTACACTCTATGTGTTTATGATGTCCATCAAATCCAAATCATCAAAGGGCAGTCACTCTTGTTGGGATTTATGTTCAATGATTCATTGCATTTTTATTTTTTTAATTAGCAAGTGTTGTAGAGTAGTGTGTATGTAATATGTTCACACTTAAAAGTGCCCATTCCTTTTTCTAAAATTATATTAGCTCATAGTGGTGGAATATGTTAAATAAAACCACCAGAAATCTCTTTTAGGAGGCTTTTAGGGCTTTTTTTTAAGAAGAATTATATTGTAAGAACATTATTACATACACATATATCATATATGAAGTATAAATGATCACAGTTAAGCTTTTTATTAACAACAATCAAAAACTTTACCCACCGCAATGCATCCTGGGATAGCTAGCCACTAGCTCGCTAACGTCTTACTATATGTGGGCGGAGCAATAAAACATCCGGGCATTGTGGCCGTGCTTAATCAAAATACGGAAGTGAACAACCAGCTAATGGCAAACTTCTATTGAAAAGCCACGAAAACGCAAGTACAGGCAAGAAAAAGTCGAATTGAGAAACAACAGCGGTTCTGACAGTTCCGGTTACTGAACTCCCCACGCCTCACAGCGAGCTAAAGGGCAGGTGTGATGAAAGAAGCCGTTTTTAGAGCTGCCCTGTGATATTTGGCGCCCCCTACCGTTGAATCCCTACAACCATGAGCAACAGGGTACTTCTCTATACAGTATATGGATGTGTTTGTGTGGAAATGGCACTAAATACTATTCTTTTTATGTACTACAGTTGGATTTGTCAAGCTACTATAAATTATGGAATTACGACAATATTATTATATTAGGAATGCAAATTTATCCACCAACCTATTCCTATTGCAAAATCTCTCCTGCAGCTTTTGTTCAGACTTACAGCAACCTGCTTTTAAAGTCTCAGCTTCTGCCGTCAGGAGGTTAGTGTGCTCATCTTTGCCGATCCCCAAATATCTAAGATACAAATTCAAGTCCAGACATGTTGCAGGACACACCCTTTCCCTTAGTCAGCATCTTCTCTTTTTTTCCCGTCTCTGGTAAACATAGGCTTTCTGCAAAGACAGACAAAATAATATCATAATCTCTTCTTCGTCCATCCATCCATTTTCTATACCGCTTATCCTCATTAGGGTTGCAGGTATGCTGGAGCCTATCCCAGCCCAAAGTCAGCTGGGATAGGCTCCAGCATCCAGGGTACACCCTGGACTGGTCGCCAGTCAATCGCAGGGCACATATAAACAAACAAGCATTCACACTCACATTCATACCGATGGACAATTTGGAGTCGCCAATGAAGCTAACATGCATGTTTTTGGATTGTGGGAGGAAACCGGAGAAAACCCACGCACGCCCGGAGGGGAACATGCAAATTTCACACAGAGATGCCCAACGGAGATTCGAACCCAGAACATCCTGACTGTGAGGCCAACATGCTGCCCATTCAGCCATCGTGCAGCCCTTCTTCTCTTCTTGGTGTCTCTCCTTATTTGTGTAATCGGTCACTATTGTCCTCCCAGTGCCTGTGTGGCCGCAGTATCCCGCAGCCTTTGCTGTGACAAATGATAACACCGCCGACGTTTGAAATACAATAACACCGTTGTTTCATTATGGCATGCCGCCAGAGTGAATTTTAATCATGGCAATGTCATTATCCCAGTCAGCAGAGATTGGATAATTATCCTCGCTCAACTTTGGAGCTGCTAATTAATTAGCATCTTGCATGGCGAAGACATGTCCTCATTGTGCACAGCTGCACAGGAATTATACTTGGCACGGTGTTCTCTTTGTGACAGATGACCCTCACAGAGAATTAAATCTAGCACCGAGGTATATTCCCCTGGGGTGAGAGAGCATATAGTGCATGGTGACAGGGAACGTTGTGTACATACTGTAAATCCTAGTGTCCTGTGTAGTCGATTCAATATGCTGTGTTTTTGGAGACACTGCTCTTGTTTTAGCTTTATGTACTTTGTTTCAATTAATCCCAGGGCTTAAATTTGCATCAGTGTGATACAAGGATACATCTTAAACCCCCACTAATGGTGTGTAGGATAGCGAGCTTTGAAAACATAAACAATCAGATAAGATGCGCACTCAAATAGGTGATGTTTCCATTTCTTATTTAGAAGCTAATCCATATTTAATGTGGCCATTTGTAGACACGGTTGATATAGTCTAGCACTTGATTACCGATATAGACAGCAACTCCTCCCTTAAAAAAATTTTGTGTCATAAACACATTATGCTTCTTTTACTGTGATGCCACCGGATGGTGGCAAATAAACGCTGTTTGTGCAAAATAAGATAAATACGGCAAATTGCAGTGCAAGTCATAGAAAAAGTGCCAAAAGGCTGCAAGTGATTCTTCCTGCAGTGTAGTTATTCTCCACTTGCATAACTAGTGCTTTATAACAAGTTCTGGTTGCACTGTAGTTTTGGTTTTTGTTAGTTTTCACGCTGTTTCCTGTTTTGCACTCTTAATTTTCTGTTTCCTGTTTGGCACGATGCACATTCAGATGTAACCACATTACAAACATCATCCGGACATAGTTAAGCTTACATATAGTAGATATTAGCAACACGCCACTGCCTTCACTGGCTGAAGGGGATAAATAGTAATATGGCCAATAAACTCAGCATTTATTTTGTCCCTTTATGTTGTAACAGTTTTCATACAAAATCAAAATCTTACCAAATTCCAAGTACAGTCATTACAGTCTACATAACTAAACAAATATATATTTTTGTACAATATCAAAACAGCTGCTAATAATAATGCTAAATAGTTTGTTTTGGTACAGAATCTTCATTCATTCATCTTCTGTGTCACTTATCCTCATTTGGGTTGCGGGTATGCTGGAGCCTATCCCAGATGACTTTGGGCGAGAGACGGGGTACACCCTGGACTGGTCGCCAGTCAATCGCTGGGCACATATAGACAAACAAACATTCACACCAATGGACAATTGGTCACCAATGTAAGCTTACTAAGAGTCACCAATTAACCTGTTAATTAACATGCATGTTTTTGGAATGTGGGGGGAAACCGGAATACCCGGAGAAAACCCACACAGGCACGGGGAGAACATGCAAACTCCACACAGAGATGCCCAAGGGAGATTCGAACCCTAAACCTCCTGACTGTAAGGCCAACATGCTACCCACTCGACCACCGTGCAGCCGTACAGAATTTTGAAAATGGAAAATTCTTGTGAGTACACGCCCCTTCACTAAACATGGACTTTTTAATATGCAATCAAAATTCTACTAAATTCTTATGATAACAGACTCCATCACTAAAGCAATGTTTTTCATGCAAAAATGAAATCAGACGGAATTATACTAACAGGCTTCATCACTGTAAAATGTTTTTTCACACAAAATCTAAATCCTACCAAATGGTTATGAAAACAAACGTGACTGCTATAAAACCTATTATGCGTACAAAAATTTAATTCAATGAACAGGCTCCCATCACTATAAGAGTTCAATGAAAATTGATAAGCTATATTATTTGAAAACAAACTCGATCCCTATAAATGTTATTTTATGTACAAAAATGAAATCATTCTAAATTTGAAAGAAAACCAACTTGCGTACAAAATCAGAATCTGACTAAAATATACAAACAGGTTCCATGATTGCGATTTGACCTCAATCTATCATGTTTTTGCAATAATAATAATTTCTATAATAATAATATAATATGATTTTATAATAATAATACTTAATAAATGGTCAATGTTTATGGTTTCTTATGGCCTATTATTTGTCAAAAAATATTGAAAGACAAATCTTATTTAGTATTCTGGTCAATAGGTGTCAGTAATGTTTAAATTTATGATACATTACCTTACATTATCATTACCTTAACACTGCATGGAGTCAGCCACGGCATGTCCGATGTGCTATAGTGAAAAAAAGTGGTAAGTTTTAGGCTTCTTACTTTGTCAATCATCTCCATCTCCGAGGCACTTTCTTAAGTTTAGAATTATTAAATTGGCAAGGCTAACTAGTTCGCGTGGCAGCTTGCTACTCTGTTGGTGGGCGTTTCTTATGTCCCTGCAGTGATCTCGTAGCCTGCGCAAACAAAGAACAATAGGAGTGTAAAGGTGACTATAGGGGTGTTATTTCATGTCTGCAAGGCTCTAATAATGGCAAAACCGGAATTTAGAATGTCAGTTTTTATGCTCAAAGTACAAAAATATTTAATTTCCTAATATTTTTTCATTCTATAATTCACTTACAGCGGTCGGGTCTGGAACCAGTTAACCTGCTAAGGGACGATTGTAAACAGTATTTTCTGTATAAAATAGAAATCCTACTAAATTCTTAAGTAAACAAATTAAAAGGTTGGTATTTTTCATACAAAACTGATTTTTTACAAAATCAAAATCTGTCTAAACTGTTGACAGAACAGGCTCCATGACTAAAAACTTTATTTTTCCTACAACATCGGAGTCCATTATAAGAACATGTTCCGTCCTTAAAAAACATCTTTTTGTTCACCGTGCAAACTAAGCATTCCAAACCAGGCTGTATTAAAAACATTCCAGTCACTTCCATCAATCCATTTTCTATACCGCTTATCCTCATTAGGGTCGCGGGCATTTCAGTCAGTTTTATTATTAAATACAAAATACTAAATTGACAGAACCGCTTTCATTACCCTGTCATAAACCCACCATTTAGTCCAGAAGCAACGCGCTCCCCTTATTGTACATTCCGCTAACAACCTGTCCACTCTATTCATGTCCTGCTCCACTGAGCGTGCAGGGCATGTCAGACTGAGTCACATTTACCCACAATGCTACACTCCAAGCTCTTGGGTGGGGGCAGGGCATCCCTGGGGTTCCCTCTGAGTCATCAGCCAGCTGTGATGACACTGCAGCATCACTTGGGACGGGTTAATTCACCTTTTACCACATGATGCTAACGTCAAACAGGAGCCGTAAGCAGTGAGGCGCATCCGTGGACAAACATCCAGCCCACACGGGAGAGAATGGAGGTAGAGAAAAGATGGGGGATGCTGACAATAAATTATCTGTCATATTGCGGCACTAAAAAACAGGGGCCAATATAATGTTATTATGAGCGCTCCCTCGGCAGCTGCTTATCCATCACGGAGACGAATGAATGGGTTGATGTGAGGTTTGGGATGGCGGTGACTTTGAAGGATCATGATGACTCCCCCACTCCCTCCTCTTTTCCAACATTCTCATGAGGACCCTTTTGTATTTTTATGAAGAGTTGTTGTGCCGTTAATAATGTTATTTACGTACTCCGCTGTTCATTTCATTGGGATCCAACAAAAAGTTCTCCCTTCACGAAGATAATAGTGCTTCATTCTGACTGGTGTCTTTCACAGAGAGCTTCTGCTAAATTGACATGTCAAAGCCACTCGAGGAGTATTCTCCTGTGCCTTTTACACAGAGCCCAGCAAAATTGCAGATTTTGGATTGTTTTTTATACATATACGGTGCTCTGTTATCGCTCTGATGCTTTCTCAGAAGGTATAAAATCGTCAAACACATCACCCCCAGGGGGATATTGTGGTTCTTGTGTAGAATAGCAATTGGCAAAACGAGGTGTACTGCTTGGCAGCAACCAGAGGGGCTGTTAATTCAGTTGAATTGTTAGCGGGAATATGCATAAACGTCTGATTAGCATGATGATTAGCTGATGACCGCATATAACTCTCAGGAGTTTCTAAACATTTATTTATATTCATTTAGTTTTTTCTTCAAATATGTGTAACATATCTTGCTTTACAAGTGCGGTGCGAGTGATTTATTTGCCCGCGGCACAATCTAAAAATACAGTTTAACAAAAAACTTTAAGGAAACAGCAAAAATTTAAAAATGAACAGTAGTTTTACCAATCTTCTTTTCCTTTCGGCTTATCCCTGCTTATCCCAATAAAAGTCGAAATATTAGGAGACAAAAAGTTGTTATCTAACTAAAAAAAAGGAAATTAGGTTGTGGAAAATGCTATAATATAAGGAGAATAAAGTCAAAATATTACAGGAATAAGGTCATAACTATGACAAAAGTTTTAAAAAATCCGAAAAACTGCAGAAATGGAAAAAAAATGCTGTAATTTTACAAGTAGATAGTCAAAATATGAAGAGAAAAAAGTCACAATTTAGCGAGAATAAACTTGTAATATTATAAGTAAAAACAATGTAATTTTTATTTTTTAAATGTCTCAATATTAGGAAACAAACAAAACAATATAAAGTTGTAATTTTTGAAATATTAGGTTGGGGGAAAAATTTGGGGGGGAATAGAGTCATAATATTAAAATTATAAAAAATATAATTGTTTTATAATGTTTTGTGTAATTCTTTTGCTGACATTTTAAAGTAAAACATGAGAATGTTAAAAATAACATTCAGAATATAAAACCATTTTAGCACTTTAATCCACCATCCAATTCAGAGATGCATCTTTTAGCTGTATTCACTTAAGAAACAGAATATAGCTCTCACAAAAATATGTTTGAACATATGTGTTATTTATGGCTCTCTTAGATCAAAAGGATCCCCACCCCAATTGACGTAGGAATAGAATTATTTCCGATGAAATGAATTCCCCCCCGACAGTGTCAGTACTGATTTTTCCCCGCGGGGCTAATATTGTGACAGCCAATCAGCTGTTTTTTTAATGTACATCTCCATTAGAGTTCACGTTGAAGACTGCTTATGCAGACACATCCATCAAAAGCACAAGACCCCGTCCACTATTCCCACTTCACCTCCTTTGTCAGCTCCAAAATGCCTGGCCTTCATTCTAATTCTAACTAGAATTTAAAAAACGCATCTGATCCATCCATAGCGAGAGAGGTAGTTTGATGCTCTCCAGTTGCCAATAGTAACCGGAGCTGCACCGCACAAAGCAAATCGCAAAACGCTTTCTTTCCCGCGGTTGAATGGAGCGCGGAAGTGCGGAGGTTTTGTTATATCACCGAGGGCCCTCGCAGCGTGAGCTGTTGTCAATGGGAAGTGTGCCTGTGAAGCCCCCACGGGGACTCAAAGAGCATCCGTGATGATTGGAACTTCCAACCTCTTCCATGCATTTGTCATCTCATGGTTTTATTATGTCATGTCAAAACAGAACAGTTACTTTTACAAAGCATTACAATTTTTATAATATATACATTAATATAGTAATATATAATTTTCTCGTCAGTTTCCCTTGGGGCCGCATGGTGGCTGAGTGGTTAGCACATTGGCCACACAGTCAGGAGATCTGGAAGACCTGGGATAAAATCTCCGTTGGGCATCTCTGTGTGGAGTTTGCATGTTCTCCCCGTGCGTGTGTGGGTTTTCTCCGGGTACTCCGGTTTCCTCCCACATTCCAAAAACATGCATGTTAGCTTAATTGGCGACTCTAAAATTGTCCATAGGTATGAATGTGAGTGTGAATGTTTGTTTGTCTGTATGTGCCCTGCGATTGACTGGCGACCAGTCCAGGGTGTACCCCGCCTCTCGCCCAAAGCCAGCTGGGATAGGCTCCAGCATCCCCGCGACCCTAATGAGGATAAGCGGTACAGAAAATGAATGAATGAATGAGTTTCCCTTGGAGATTAATAAAGTACACATCTATCTGTCTTTGACCTAGGAAATACATAACGTGCATTTGCACTTGTCCCTCCGGTTAATAACGTTAAACCAGGGGTCCCAATAAGGTGGCCATCCTTCAGGCGGGAAACTGAAAAATGAAAATTGAAATAAAATAACTTCCGATTTTAACAACCAACAACATAACACCATCCTTCACAGGATGGGCTAACTCTCAAATAACGTGAAGGAAGCCTTTTCGCTGTAATGAATGTTTACAAAACTGAAGGGTAGTCTGCAAAACTATGACCAAATAGACCAAGTAAAGGAAAATGTAAAAATATCAAATGTAAATACAAAAGCCCACCTTCCTCCTTGAGTAGCATTTTTAAGAATGTGTGTGTGTGTGTGTGTGTGTGTGCCCCCCCCCCCCCCTAATGCATGACGTATTTGCAGTTCTCCTCTCGGCCGCGTGATGGCGACGTGGGACCCGGGCGGACCAAGTAGAGAGAGAGAGAAAAAGAGAAGGAGGGCAGGATGAAATCTTGTGAGTGTGCCAGGAACAGCTTGGAGGCTGGCTGGAGCTTTACTACTCCCAAGACACACCGCGGACGGACAGGAGGACGAGATCCGCTCCGAATGTGAAGCCGCTCCGGATTTGGGTGCATTTTGCGCAGCACAATTTTATCAGAGGAGCTCCTTTTTTTTTTTTTTTTTTTTAAATATTTTACGCACGCCTCTGTCAGCCCGCGTAGCCAAGACTGCTTTACCTGGACCCACGTTTGTCTTTCCACTGCCCCGGATTATCACTTTGGACCGAACCAAATCAAATCAAAGGATTGCACCTGTTTGTTGAAGCTCCGTTTGGTGCTACACTTTAGTGGAGTGTCCCCCCCCCTCCTCCTCCAAGTGTACGTGTGTGTGTGTTTGCGCTCCTTCAATAAACCTACTCGACCCACACATACCGGGGACCCGGACCTGAGCGCCAGGTCACCGAACCGAGACCGACGCAGAGCCGAAGCCAAGTTGTGCAGCTTTGAGGAGGGAAGTGAGCCAACATGCCTCTTGCACAGATCGCCGAGCCGTGGCCCACCATGGAACTAGTGCAGCTTGAAACTGAGGTAACCACAAGTCCGATGCGGGGCGCGTTTATTTAGGTGTTTGGCGCTGAACTCCCCCGTGCTTGGCCTTCCCATGCACCAGAACCCGCCTCTCCGTGCAGCATAAAACCTGCTCCCTGCACCATACTGAAGGGCTGCTTTCCTGCAATGTGCAAAACAACCAGCATGTCTTTCTTGCACATCCAACCACAGCATGCTTTCCAGTTAATAGCCTTGCAATCTGATGCAACGTGAAAGTACAACATAATTGTGTTTAATTATGTGTTTCTAATCAGTACTGCCCTAACTTTGCCCCAGCAACTCAGGCCACCACCTGAGTTGTTGTCCCCCAAACTGTCTTCATTTGGAAATACTGAATTCGTGAAGCGGGAAGTGCAGAATGAAGTTCTCAGACCGCCGGTGGCATGAAGGAAACCAGCGCAAGATGACGTGTGAAGGTCAAGGGCATGTCATTAAATGTCACAGTGGAGCGTAAAATGCTCGGCATCTCACATTGAGAAGCACGGCGGAACCCCCGAGGCCAGACGCAGTCTTTCGGGGTCATTGCTTGGATTACAGAACAGGTTTAGGGAGCAAATTTACGGGGAGTTAGTCTGTTCCAGAGTCAAACTGTCACCACCACAGCGTGTAGGGGCAGTGTTAAAGTAACAGGAAGTGTTAAAAGACTGCTTAAAGTAACAAAAAGCAGTACTTCTTGGTATCAAGGCGTCATGGCTGGTTGTACTGTACCGCGTGGACTTCTCGCTCTCTCAAAGCCAAAGAAAAAGCAAAGCGAAGGGTATTGACTTGGTGCAATGTGCACACAGTTTATTTTGGTGACATTTCAGGCCTACTTCCATTTATTTCCGCTGATCCAAGGTCCAGGCTTCCCTCTCCCCGGCTACAGCTCCTCTCTGTGGATCCCGAAGCGTTCCCAGGCCAGTTGAGAGACATAGTCTCTCCAACGTGTCCTGGGTCTTCCCCTTGGCCTCATACCGGTCCCACGTGCCCTGAACACCTCTCCATGGAGGCGTCCGGGAGGCATCCTGACCGGATGCCGCAGCCACCTCATCTGGCTCCTTTCAATGCGGAGGAGCAGAGGTTCTACTCCAAGTCTCTCCGGGATGACAGTGCTCCTCACCCTATCTCTAAGGGAGAGCCCAGCCACCCTGTGGAGAAAACTCATTTCGGCCGCTTGTACCCGTGAGCTACCACCTAATCATGGTGGAGAAGTTTGCGTGTCCCAATGTGCTGGGAGCTAAGTTGTCGGGTGCTGTCATACCCCTGGTGGGGTCACCCATGACAAACAGGTCCTAGGGGAGGGACCAGACACAGTGGCTCAAAAGACCCTGATGATGAATAACCCAATTGGACTTCGTTTTCCCTCGCCCGGACGCGGGTCACCGGAGTCTCCTTCTGGAGCCAGGCCTGGAGGTGGGGCACGATGGCGAGGGTCTGTTGGCCGGGCCTGCACACATGGGGCCCGGGTGGGCACACCCCGAAAAGATAACGGTGAGTTCACCCCTCCCGTGAACTCACCACTCGTAGGAGGGGCCAAAGGGGTCGGGTGCTAAGTGAGCTGGTTGGCGGCCGGCGGGCGGAGGCCTTGGCGGTCCGATCCTCGGCTACAGAAGCTAGTTGTCGGTACGTGGAACACTTCATTTCAGTTCTCTAATATCGCTGCGTTCGTCTGCTGTATGTTATATTTAACTGAAATTGCTGAGACAAAGAAGTTATGATTTATAAAAGCAAATCTTGACCAGGGGTGCCCAAACTTTTGCATACCACTGTAACAGATACAAAGCAGAGCATTTAATACGTTTTGTTTTCTTCTTTTTAAATAAATATATATATACTGTGAATTCCTTAGTAACATAACGCAATCTTTCTTTCCACCTCCCTATTCTTTCTCCACCTCATCGCTGCGAATGTGCTGCCCTCTTGACTGAGTGTAGGTCCTCTCGTAAACACACAAGTCATTTCAAATGTTTATTAACACCGATCGGCATCACAATAGGCTATTTAGAACGAAAACAAAGACATTCCATGTAAAAACCAACGCTCAGTAGCAGCCGTGGGCACACCCCTGTAGTCAGAATGGTACAGTCTTGATCGCAAGACATTTTCATATTATTCGACTGCGAGATTGATAGTGGACTCCGAATTCAATCGTCAAATGTTTGCCTATTCTAAGACCCCCCTGGTAATAATAGTTATATAATATATTATATATATATACTATATATATAATAATAGTTATTTTTTGCCTGTGCTTTTTACACAGAACCTGGTAGAAAGGGAATTAATCCCTTTGATAGCAGGTGACGAGGCAAAGAGTAGCCTCATGGTCTGTCGCTACCTGGACTTCACAGCCTTTTTAGGCTTTTTGGATGGATGTTGCGAAAAAAAGAGAGCGCCCAAGAAAGCCAAACCCGGGTGGAGTCGATCCTTTAAAGCTCGCAGAAAAGAGCCGCTCTTGTGCAATGTGCACTCAAGATATTTGGATCACATTCACAATGATGCCACTTTTAGGGTGTACAAGTCTGAACTGCTTTCACACAGCAACATCAGCACTAGTGTCTGCTGTGACGCATACACTACTTGCTAGAAAGGGACAATTGCTTTCAACACAACAGGAGACGCGAGGGACTGGTGTTATACTTTACACTCCTAGGGCTGACGTTGAGCAATGCCTTCGCACACAGGCGACGTACCAGCTAGGATAGTGCTTCCAAAGCTGGAAAATTCCTGTGTTGGCATTCATTATTCCCGTTCCGTGTCGGTGCCTTTTATACAGAACGGAAAAAGGCACCAAAAAAAGCCGGCTCTTGTGTGAAAGGGAATACTCTATTGGTTAACACAGCGAAAAAGCAAAGTTCATCATTTATTGTTGACTAAACTGAGCCAGCCGTCTAAGGCATCTTTAATGGAATTCCATATTTTCCAACCCTGTGCCAACGAAGAGGATCCGATGTACTCTGAATGGGGACAACCTGTGGAACAACTGCTGGAATCCAGCACCAAGTGACATGTAATGTTCCTGCCTTATGTTTCGGATCTCCCTATTACACAACGCCTTCGTAGAGCAGGTCGCAGACAAATTGAAGGATGTCGCCGGGGGTCGGCGTTGATACGTTTTGTGTATTAAAGATGCTAAAAACGATCCAATTTAGGAAGGCTAGATGAAAACACATCGACCGGTTAGCTTTGTGTTGTTGTTGTTGGCAAAGTGAATTACCGTGGCCCCATGATTAGCGTCCTTAATTTGTTCCAGAAGGTCCAAGTCTACCTGAAACCGACGCTAACGACAATTTTTCCCCCTGAGAAATGACGCAAATCCAACAAATCCATTTCAAAAAGCCAAAAATATTGACACAAAACACGCATTTATAGTTTTAAAATTACAGTGTGATATGCAGGAAATATTTAGAAATGGATATAAACAGATAAAAATGCAGGATCACTTTCACCTTCATTTTTGACGTGACCTTTCCCACTGCCACCTTCCTGTTTTGACATGAGTTGTTTCTTGAGTTCAATAGTGTTCAACAGAAACGCAATTCATTTCAAGAAATGCTTTAAAACAGTAAATGTTCATTTAGCCCTTTTCATTCGTATTTTGCATGAATTTATTCATGTGATTAGTTGGTTATGAAAAGCGGAACCAAGACTTCTTCCTTCAATACCTCCACGTCCTAGGGCCAAAACCTTCAATCGAAAAATCTCGGAGTGTAACGCACTGGATAACCAGCCCCTTTCTATCGGTGCGAGACGTCAGAATCACCGAGCTTGTGAAGATTCTGGAGCCATGCTTTGCCCAATCCCAAGTTTTATTCCAAGTTGTACAATGTTGTTTACAGCCACGTGGAGAAGCTAATTGCTAATGCTGTATCAATCAGCTTCACAACATATATATGATGTCGGTTGATATGGGACTCGGAAATGGATGTTATCGACTTATCTAATAAGATATAAAATATGCCTTTATTAGTCCCACAAGGGGAAATTCCAGATATCAAGATATGGGCAAAAAAGGTATCGGGAAAGGATAACCCAGATACGGCCCGCACTTTGGACACCCATGTCTTAGAGGCTCCTCATCTCTTGGCTTAGAGACGCGTAGGGGTTTGGAACACGGTGCATTAGAAGGGGAATCATTTCAACAAACCTGCCGATCTGATTCAGGAAATCCCAACTGCATGTTAACGACTTTGCTCTCATTCATCGTCAGGCACGTTCTAAATTGCCTGTGATACAGATACAGTCATTGGCAGCAGAAATGAGTCACCCCGTGCGAAAGTGGTATCATCGCGCGGTTTGTCTCATCCACTTGTCAGCAGCACTTCTGAACAGATGGTGGCGCTGACCCTGCCAAGTGTGTCAAATGTAATTGCCTGCCTGTTTACCGCTTGATTGATGGGGACAGTGTGCAGTGTAAAAACGCAAACCATTGTTTTTATAGGATTGCACTAAAGGGCTGCAGTCTTCCATCCCCCAGACTGCATTTGATCACGCCAGCCACTGCCAGTCAGACTAGGACGGGTGCCATTTAGGTCCGGGCCACCAGTCTGTTGTACATTTTGCTAGCGGGTAGCGTACCGGCACCAAGGAGACGCCTCGGGACCGAATGAGCAGAAAGAGCGAGCTCGTGGGTCCGTGCCAACCGAGCATGTTGGACGCTTAGGCTACATGGCGATGTGGACAGATGGGACGGCCTTATCGGCGACTATGTTGCCTTTGCCTGAGCTAAACGGCCTGCTGTGCTATGACATGCTGATTTATTGAAGCGGTAGTCTGGTTTCGTGTTGAACCTGCTGTGCTGTGTAAATGGGGCTGACAAAGTCAACCCGGCAATTTTCCACCTTCTGATGCTGCCTGTGTGTAAGGGTATTCCGCAAATGCCGGCACGCTTTTCCAGCCTTGTTGTGTTGAAGCAATTTTTATTATTATTTTATACGTCACAGGCGCCGACATTATCATGCATCTAATTTTCTGGTTGTGGTATTTCATAGTACTGTGTGAAAGCGCACCAACATCCTATTAGTAGTTTAAAAAAAAAAAATGAAAGAAAAGTCATATGTAGTATTCTGGTCACAAAGCATCAGTAATGTTACAATGATAAGATATTGCATGAAGTCAGCAATGGGATGTCTGACATGATGAGTGGGAAAAAATGTCGTAAGTTTTTGGCTTCCTACTTTGTCCTTCTTACCCACTTTGTTTGGAACCAATACGTTGGAGTCTAACTACTTTGCCCGGTAGCTTGCTATACTACAAGTGACGGCCGTCTCTTATCTACCTGGAGGGCTCGCATAGCCTGTGTGATCCAATGCACTAATAATAGCATCGTAAAGATCACCGTAGGGGTGTTATTTCATCTCTACAGGGCTCTAATAGTGGTAAAAAAAAGTTTTTTAGATAGTCTTAAACAAGTTTTCTATGCTCTAGGAAAATATTCCGTTTATTAATATTGAATTCTACTTATTCACTTATCGTGGTTGGGTCTGGCACCAATTAACCGCGATAAACCAGTGGCATATTCCGTCTTACTGTGTTATGAACGTAAGAAATACGCGAATGTCATGCTCCGTTACTGGTGCTCACCCAGAGATCCTGCTAAGTAGCAGCATTAGATACGTACAGTAGACACACCCATGTATTTGTCTGAGCATTTTATACAGAACCGAGAACCGTGTGCGCTTTCACACAGCAACACTGCCAGCATCCGGTGTTGTAAAAAATCAGGCACCAACCAAACGTTTGGAAACACTTTCATTGAGGCTCACTGAGGCGATTACCGCCATCGTGCACAATAGAAGTAAACAGAACAGAAATATGCCACCGATCAGGAAGGCAGTGTTGTATTGTGAAGTCATGGCACCATTGTGGAGCAAATGAGCGCACGCCGTCTTTCTGTATTGCTATGCGGACCATATTCTCAGTCGGTGCTAGTCCCTTTTCTAGTGTCTCAATGTCAGTGCGTGAATCCGATTGATTTTCCGGTTCAAGACGCACAGAGCAGCTTGACGCGGTTTAAGGTCAAACTCTTACGGTTTCTTCTCCGTGCTTGTTGTTAATGATTTCCTCGCTGGAGGCGGCACATGGACTGTACATGAATCAAAGGGCACAACAAGGAAAGGGAGCAAGTCGTAAATATTTGATTGATGATTTGCTTTTATTCCCCGTGTCTGTCGAGCAATGACGTCTGATCGAGAGTGAATAATCATCCCCGCCCTGCCCACTGGTGACTCAGCGCGATCTGCAATGGCCGCTGGCATTAGTCAAGATCATCCATCTATCCACTGGGTTGGGCTGACACTAGATATAAATTATAGCATTTGGCCAAACTAAGTGCACTTTTCACGTTTTTGCAAGCCGTTTGTACAGTTCTATAGAAACTTAGATGTACTTAAGAGTAGTCAGTGTACAGCTTGCAGCCATTATTGTCTAAATAGCTCGCAACACAAGTGAGTTCTTGTTATTAAGTATGAGCACCGTTACTGTCTAGCGTTGCCTTAATCTTCTTGGGTATGGAATTCACAAGCCCTACATATGTTGTTACTGGAATTATTTTCTATGACACCGCTGGTGGAGCTGGCGGATGTTTAGACACCTATACTTTCCTTCTTCCCCCTTTTTTAATGCTGACATGCTAATGTTAGAATGCTAACACCTTGCACAACATTGTCTGCCCAAGAAAATAGCAAAAAATGCTAGTATTCTAATGTTAGCATGGTAGCAATGTTAGTATGCTAATATTAGCAATGCTAACACCTTGCATAACATTGTCTACCCAAGACAATAGCAAAAAATGCTAGTATTCTAATGTTAGCATGGTAGCAATGTTAGTATACTAATATTAGCAATGCTAACATGCTAATGTTAGCATGCTAACACCTTGCATAACATTGTCTGCCCAAGAAAATAGCAAAAAATGCTAGTATTCTAATGTTAGCATGGTAGCAATGTTAGTATGCTAATATTAGCAATGCTAACACCTTGCATAACATTGTCTACCCAAGACAATAGCAAAAAATGCTAGTATTCTAATGTTAGCATGGTAGCAATGTTAGTATACTAATATTAGCAATGCTAACATGCTAATGTTAGCATGCAAACACCTAACATAGTAGTGCTGTGTGTGTATGTCTACCTATGAAAATGGGTAAAAATGCTTCTTTATTGCTAATATGCTAACACCTAGCATGCTAGTGGTAAGTGTTTCTACGTGTATCTATGTGCTAAGTTACAAGTTGTTTATACCGTATGGCCCTGTGAAATGATTTACATTTTTTCCTAAACTGTTTTTTTCCATTTGAAGTAGTCCAGGAGTGGATGTAGCTGGGCAAACTTTTCTAATGGGATGTCAGCCGCTGCACACATTGCTACAAAGTCCTCAGCAAACTGTCGTCTCGTCACGATGACAGCATTTCATTCACATTATGTCAATTTCCACAAGATTCCGTGTTTAACAGTAGATTCCGGGCCTAATACTGCAATACAAGCTGCACACTGACTACTCTAAAGAATAATTTCTATAGTATTGTCCCTGGAGAAGATATGCTGCAATAATGTGAGCTATTCCGTATATCATATAGATGTATATCATATAGCTTTTGTGCTGTTGCATGTCTAGACTGTTTGCATATTTCACAAGTGTAAAAAGTGTTTTTCTGAGACGCGTATTTGCGTTTAGCAGGCCGCTTTGAGTGGGGAAACGACCTGCGCCTACTTGAGAATTATGTAATGTCAGAGCCCCGTCAAGGAGAAAAGGAGGGTCAGTATCTTGCATGCGGCATCTTTGTCTTTGTGCTTGAGCGTCTGCAAGTTCAGGCCTTTATCTTCTGCCCAGGCTTAAGTACAGCTAATCTGGGTGTGACCTGCGGAACACCTGACTGTAGGAGAGTTGGCGGGAGCGAGAGTGGGCGTGTGATAACGCAGTGCTTTTTTTTATTAAACCCCCCCCCCACACACACACACACACACACACCCCACACCCCAAAAAAAGAATTTTTATTTTGCCTTTTTATAGTGTTGAGGCTGATTGCAAATGTTGCAGGTATCGTTTACTACTTGCTCCTGATGCTGGTGTAAGGGAGACAAACAAAAATAGATAATGCCCATGTTATGGAATTAGCAGGCAGGAGGAAAGTGATCTCCTGTCAGTGCTCACCGAGATAACGAGAGATTCCGTCAGCTAGGATTACAGGCATGATGTTTATGATGGTTACTGTATTGCTTGTGTTGCCTATACTATATACTCAGCTTGGTAAAAACGCACTTTTTTGTTTGCTTTGTATGCTCAGACAACTGTACGGTGAAAAATGTCAAGTATGCATGTATATTTTTGCCTGTCGAGTCGCACAACTATGTTTGCTCAGTGCAATTCCCACGTGTTTAGCTCGCTCATTAACGCCCCGCATTTATGTTACTTTGTTTTTTTGTGTGGATGCCTGCTCATCGAGGAATATCCAGAGGAGCGCCAGCTCTATGAAGTGGGCCACTTGGATCGGCCATGCGCGGCTAATGAGGTTGAAATGCGCTGAAAGGACAATGTCGGGGAGACGATGCTGACCCGCACATGTCATGGGTTGAATAAGAACAATCAAATTGTGGATATTTGAGGTGAGGGAGGAAAGGTCAGGTGTGAAAAGGTAATACAGTAATCCCGCGCTTAAAATTTTGCATGAAATAACACCCCTATAGTCACCATTACACTTGTTACCCACTATATTAGTATGTGTACTATATTGGGTGCCCAATATACTATGGTAGTATCTGTTGGGTAATGTAACAGAAATAACAAAATCTATGCTTTCATATGTTGAACAGAAATTAAGCCAACATAGAGAAAAATAAGATAATAGACACACGCTGGTGGATATTGTCTCATTAACGTTACTTACTGACACCTACAGTCCAGTGTAGATACTACTCCACAGCTGCTTTTTGTGGTCAAGGAGAGACTCACGATGGACTTCAGTCGTTTGATTAACACGCAGAGAGCCCACATGCAGTGAACATTCACACAGGAGCTGCTGTCGGCCACTCTCTTTACTGCTAACCTGCTGCTAGCGCTCAGCTACTGAGTAATACTGTATTGCACTTCATGTCACGCATTTTAAATGCACAACTGTGCTTCTTGAAGATACACACTCTGTTGCAGACGAACACAACTCATTAGTATTAAAGCTATGGACACACAAAACGGCGTTTGCCCAGGAGGGCTTAATCAATTTCAGCATCAAGGCTAGAAGTTGTACACTCTTCCTTGACCTCTTGGCGAAAAATCGTATAATTTTGGACCTTTTTTTATTTGGTCTAAAATGTACAAGTGGTTGGTCTGTATTTTTCTGCTTAATCGCCTCCATCTCCTTCCGTGTTGGCTCATTTTGTGGCTTGCTGAGCTTTTATGACTGGCTCAATTAGATTGATCAAAGTCTAACGAGTCTGTCTGCAAAAAGCAGGTGCTTTTAGATTGTGTGCCATGTAATTGCCAGACAAAACCTATATATTTGAATAATGCATTTACAGTGTAATTGCTTTGAGAAGAATTCAGAAAACGTCCTACGGCTTGTTTGTTTTGTGTGTGGTTGTCAAGGCCACTGCTTGTCATTGTGTGGCCTCCATGCCTCAACTGTGCGCAGTCTACACAGGAAGCGGGAGAAGGAAGAGGGTATAGAGGATGTGAAAATACTCTACTGCTGTCCCTTTTTCACCAGCAAAAAGCAGAAAAGTGTGAGGTGGTGTAGTTTATCGCCAGAAAAGCTCCGATTTCTTCGCATTGCTGCTAGAACCTTGTACATCATTAAAGTGGCGTCGCACGGATTTACATGTCCTGACTGGATTACCAAGTCAATTTAGTGGTCAGAAGGAGTTTTAGATTGTGCCCTTTGGGATATGACTTGAGTGACATCCCTTTTTAGTCTTTAACTAAATCTCTGCTCAAGGTTGGAAACTGCTGAGTTTTTTTTGGTCTTGCATTAAACGTGGAATGGTGGAATTTCAGGAATTTATTAGAGGGAGGGTCCACCCAAAATTGGGGCCGAATTCCAGGACATTTTTAGTGCCCTTTCTCTTCTAACTGCATGCCAGAGCAAACGGTAAAAGTTATTGAGGTCAAATGGAGTGCACTACATGGTTGCAACCAGCAGTGGTGCTGTTGAGTCAAGTCTCACGAAGTTGTGATGGAATTTCAACCTCCAGGCATATTTCTCTATAAAATTTGGTTAGAATTTCAGATTGTACGATTTTTGGGGTGTTTGTCTTTCAAGGTTTGACTGCATCTTGTTTGAAGTGCATTCCTTGACCGAGATGCTAATGTCTGTCAGTGACCTAGCCAGATATCTTTAATACACGTCACACTTTTAAAAGTGTAAGTACCATAAATGCTGCAATAAACACCTTCGGTAGGTGCCAGGTGCATGGTCCGCCAAAGCGAATAATAGCAACGTCCTCTTTTTATGAACTCCACAAGATGAAGTTTAATGAGTGGTCAGTATCCGGCAGCTTTATCTACCTCTGCATGCGCTTTAAAATGTTGCTACTCAGCTGTTGGCGTGAAACTCATGCACTGTTGCATGCAATGATTTTATCAATGGTAATAAAGTACTCATGACACCCAGAAAAAAACAATAACGAAATGAAAGTAGTAGGAGCGAAATGAAACAAACACATAATAAAAGACCAGTGTATATGTATGTATATAAGTATATGTGTATGTATATATGTATGTATGTGTATGTATGTACAGTTTATGTGTGTATATATGTGTTTGTGTGTATACACAGTGAGGGAAAAAACTATTTGAACCCCAGCTGATTTTGTAAGTTTGCCCACTAACAAAGAAATGATCAGTCTATAATTTCCATGGTAGGTTTATTTAAACACTGAGAGACAACAATGACAAAATAAATCCAGAAAAATGCGTTTCAAAAAGAGGTATATATTAATTTGCATTTCCATGAAGGAAATAAGTATTTGATCCCTTTGGAAAAATGTGCTTCAGTACTTGGTGCCAAAACCTTTGTTGGCAAGCAGAGGTCACCCGTTTCTTGTAGTTGGCCACAAGGTTTGCACACTTCTCAGGGGGGATTTTGGCCCACTCCTCTTTGCAGATCCTCTCCAAGTCATTAATGTTTCATGGTTGATGTTTGGTAACTCAAACCATGCTCCCTCCACAGATTTTCTATGGGATTAAGGTCTGGAGACTGACTAGGCCACTCCATGACCTTAATATGCTTCTTCTTGAGCCAATCTTTTGTTGCCTTGGCCGTGTGTTTTGGATCATTGTCATGCTGGAATACCCAACCATGACCCATCTCACCCAACACTTGGCGGTACATGGCCCCATCCATCCTCCCTTTGATGCGGTGCAATTGTCCTGTTCCCTTGGCAGAAAGACACCCCCAAAGCATAATGTTTCCACCTCCATATTTGACGGTGGGGATGGTGTTTTTGGAGTCATCGGCAGCATTCCTCCTCCTCCAAACACGGCGAGTTGAGTTGATGCTACAGAGCTCAATTTTGGTCTCATCTGACCACAACACTTTGACCCAGTCTTCCTCTGAATCAGTCAGATGTTCAGTGGCAAACTTCAAATGGGCCTGTAGATGGACTTTCTTGAGCAGGGGGACCTTGCGGGCACAGCAGGATTTAAGTCCTTCATGGCGTAGTGTGTTACCAACTGTTTTTGTGCTGACTATGGTCCCAGCTCCCTTTAGATCATTGACAAGTTCCTCCCGAGTGGTTCTGTGCTGATTCCTCACCGTTCTCATTATCATTGAAACTCCACGAGGTGAGATCTTGCATGGAGCTCCAGACCGAGGGAGATTGGCAGTTAATTTATGTTTCTTCCATTTGCGAATAATTGCACCAACTGTCTTGTAGCCCATTCCAGCCTTGTGTAGGTCCACAATCTTGTCCTTGACATCCTTGAAAAGCTCTTTGGTCTTGGCCATGGTGCAGAGTATGGCATCTGGATTGATTGATTGCTTCTGTGGACAGGTCTCTTTTATACAGGTAACGAGCTGAGAGGGCTGCCAATGTCAGCTCGTTACCTGTATAATATCCACCTGGGAGCTAGAGATCTTGCGAACGGATAGGGGATCAAACACTTATTTCCTTCACGGAAATTCAAATTAATTTTTAACTCTTTTTGAAACACATTTTTCTGGATTTTTTTTGTCATTATTGTCTCTGTGTTCAAATAAACCTACCATTGAAATTATCGACTGGTCATTTCTTTGTTAGTGGGCAAACTTACTAAATCAGCTGGGGTTCCAATAGTTTTTTCCCTCACTGTATATGCTGTATATATATATATATATATATATACTGTATGTATATACTTTTGTGTGTGTGTGTGTGTATGTATATAGATTTGTGTGTGTGTGTGTGTATAAACTGTATGTATATTATATATATATATATATATACAAATGTGAACAATCTTACTTTGCCTCCTCGAGCAGGCATATTTTATGTATATAAATATATAAATATCTAACAAACAACATTCACAAAGAAGTGGAGGGTAATAGAATGCGTTCTAGTGCTGTCCGGCTCTGATGTCGCTTGATGCACCTCCGCCAAACACGGAAGACGTGAGAGAATTGATGAAAAATAACAAATGTTTGAACATTGGAGCACACATCTTACGCAGGAAACATGCCTGTCAATGTTTGTAGACAGCGGAAATTACAAGCTTAACATGCGTTTTGGTGTCTTTGAGCACTTAAATGCTGCATGAAAAGTTTGCTACTGCGCCCGCTACTGCAATATCCTTGGTGATTAATAACCATACGGTCAAAGAGAGCTGCACTTTCTTTTCCAGTTTGTCATGCAGTCCAAATCATGAATCAGGTTTCCAATTTAAGTTGTGTTGTAAATTTCAGACATAACAGACTCTCCAATTAACACCACGTCCTGTTTGCGGTTTAGGTAAATAAATCCCCCAGCTATAATTAGAGCTTTACAGACATTTTCCACTGAGGGCCACATACTGCAAAATAATGCAAGGACCACTTTGATATTTCGTAAACCGACACAAGTTCTAAATATTTCAAGATAAAAAATGCATGTCACTTTATTTGGTTTTGCATTTTTTCTCTCACCTTTCAACTTTCTTTTTAAATAATTGCTGTAATTTTGTTTGTAAAATGCTTTATTCCGATAACATTATAACTTTGCCCCAACCTCATTTCCTTTTTTTGTTTAAATTTTGTTTGTTTTTCTTAATATTAACTAAAAAAAAAACATTTTTTTTGTATTTCAACTTCATGCCACTAAAAATACATTATCCTTATTCATAACATTGCTAGTTTATTCACGTAAAATGAAAATCCTTTTTCTCTCTCCTCATCATATTTTGACTCGTACAATTCCAGCTGTTTTTTTTTGTAATCACTTTTGTTTCTTGTAATAATATAACTTTTCAGGTAGCCCAATTTTCCAAAATTTGCAACTCCACATGTTTTGTTCCTCATAATAGTACGACTTAAAAATTGGCGTCATTCTTTAATATTTCAACAGATGGCAGCCAGTGTGCAAGTGTATGTTCGTAAACCTCCCTTCCTCAGCCTTAAGAGATGCACTGAGATGACAGTCCAGGCTTTTGGCCCAGGGGTCAGCTCTCTTGACACACTTTTTGATTGTCCTGAATTCAAGCCCAGTGCGGGGCTGGCTGAATATTACGTTATTCTTGTCAAATTTGGATTTTTTTCTTGTTGGATTTCGACTTTTTTCGCCTTTGACTGCAGTCTTCAAAATGACTGATTTTTTCCAGTTAAAGTACATTTTGAACAGTTTTCAAAAAATGTGCCTGGCCGCACTTTGGATGGTCACCCCTGATTTAGGGCACACTCGTACTCAAACTGAGGCTCCCTGTGTGCAGTTGGACAACAAAAGTGCCTTTTTAGTTTTCAAGTATCAGCGTATGCATCATCCTCTTAAGACCGACCCCACAAAGTCTCTGTTGCTTTTTTGTTTCCTGTTTTTGTAACATCCATATCCAAATCCAAGTTTATGAACCATGCAGGTTCAGGTTGAAGTAACATTCCTAGCTGCCAGTATGAGAAGTCAACTATTCCAAATATCAATTCAAATGACTCATCCTTTGAAGACAGATAATGAACTCAGGGCAATTTGTCTGGTCATTTTCATCATTATTAGTCATTATGCTGTCAGCTACATTCTATTATGTTGGCATCTGCTTGGTGAAATTGATATTTAAGTAAACATACTGCTTGTTCTGCTGAGCTGCCGTACTTTCCTGTAGTGCCAGGGTGTCCAAACTTTTTCCACCACAGACTGCAGATAGAATTTTAATTTTTTTTTCTGCTATAGTAAAACTTGTAATTGATTGTGTAGAAATTTTTATTTTTTATTAAAAATTAGTTAATTTTTTGTAAAAATAATTGTATTTGTTTGTAAAATTAATTTCAGGACATATATTTATGTCGTTATTAGTATTAGTAACATACTAATAACTAATAATTCCATACTAACTAATTAACTAATTTTTTAATTAAAAAAAAAAACAGTTTAGCTTTTTAACTCCAATTGTATTTCTACATTGTTGCCCTTTCCAATAAAAAAAAAACAAAACAAGCCGCGGACCTCAAATGACCCCTGGGCCGCACTTTGGACACCCCGCTGTAGTGTGTTGCAGTCTATTTCTGGTTATCATCACACTCTCTATGAGTTTGTCATGGCAGCATAAAAAAAGTCAAATGTTTCCCAGGTGACTGCAATGTATCTGCGGCATTGGGTGCGGGGATTTATTTGTGGCGGGCCGCCACCAATAAAGGATTGTATGGAAAACACCGGAAGTACACATTTGTGGAGTTAATAGTTAAGAAGCTGACTCAACTGCATTTACTCAACATTGCAAATTGTGATTTTCGAGGCGTATTTGTCAAAAACATTTGGTTGAACTCTTTGGGGTGTTTGGAGATTAAACGTTGCAGCCTGTCCTTGTGCCCTAAGGACAATTAAAAGGCTTCCTTGCATAAATAAACAGGCAAACGTGACATTGCCACTCCAGCTGCCTAGTAACTGCAATCATTTACTCAATCAGATCAAGTAGAACTCTTACTCATCCTCCACATTCCTATCACAAGTTGGAATGAGCATTGGCGCTATCGTGTTTGTGCCCGGAGAACAACACATTGACTCCCTCAGCTGCTTTTCATTGTTGTTTTTTTCTGTATGTTTAAAAAAATAAAATAAAATAAATTACACGTTGTAGCGAGGTTCTGCCACAAGAGAGGATGTGAAGGACGCGCGTTAGTGGTAGATTATTACCCCCGCCAGAAGCCGAGGAGCAAAGTGTTAGGGTGGACTTGTGCCGCCCACGCCGTCTTGCAAATGTCTGCCTTTTTGTGTGCACACGCACTCTTGCACGTGAACACGCCATTCACGCAGAGACACACTCACGTGCTGACACTTTTTTTTTTTCCGTCTTTTTGACAGAATGGCCAGAGCACTGCTGAAGATGGAGTCACCCCTGCTGTCAAGGTAGGAACATGGGCACACATGCAAACATGCACACACTAAGGACTTTCTGCTCACTTGCACCAAATATGGTATTGTCTATGTTTTTTTTTTGTTTTTTTTTTTGATACCCCAAGAGTTATATAGTGGTGGACTACTTCTGTGCATTTCTAATTATCACTTTATAACCAATATACACCACTATATAGATAGGGCCCTATGAAATCAACGTTATTGTCTCCAAAATTCCCTTTTATTGTTTTCCAAATTCTGTTCAAACTCAGTTGGGCCAAAATGGGCAAATGGCGCTCTTATTTTGAAGGCTCTGTAGAGAATGTCAATTGCCGAATGTCTGTTTACGTGCAAGTATAAACGTGTTTTTCAGCTTTTTTTCATGGCATTGTAAATCGCTCCTTATATTAAAGCGGTAAACTACACCTCAGCGAAAATGTACTCATCCAGTCCGAGTCGCGCACACCCACAAACACACTCACACACACACACACAGCTGCAGTAGCTAAACTAGGTTAACCCCGCTAGCGTCCATTCACGCTCCGTCATTGGAGGTTCCACCAAATTTTGTAAGCTTTAGTGTTTGTAATGAGATTCCGCCGCAATTGAGCCGTCCGCCCGGTGAAATAATTCCCCACATCAACGTAAGTGAGTGGTGGGAGTCGCTAGAAGCTTGACAAAAATAACAAAATATGTTTTTTTTCTTCCTGCAAAGCCAACTTCCGTTATGTTCAAAGGCAAAGCAAATTGATTCTTAGGCTATATCCACAGGAAGACAAAACGCTCATCATTTCTAAAACGTTTTCTGTAAAGATGGAGCCAGTTCAGAAACTACGTGCGTCCATATGAATGTACTGAAAACAATGGATTGTCCTTGTCTGGATGTTACGGTGAGTGAGCAGAAATCCCAGAAATGTGTTTGCGATATGTGACATGCTTTTTAGATTTTCTTTTACCAGCACGGAGTGTGTACTTTTATGATGGAAAATAAATGTACATAAATAGAAGGGGATGTAAAACATCTGCACTCATGACTACAAAATACTCAACAATCTGTTGCTTTATCAACCAGCGCTAAAAAACGACGTGATGTAAACACACTCATCCAGCCTGATTTGCACACACACTGCTGCAGTAGCATGCTCAGCTAAACTATTCTAAAACCCAGCCAGCTTCCACTCATGCTCAAGAGAGGAGTTTCCAAGTTTTTAGTTAGTCAGGAGTGAGGGGTTTCCGCCATGAATGGTCGGCAGGGGATATATTTCCCCACACAAACGTTCCCTCTCCTCATGGGTGACGGCATTTCATTCACATCATTGTCAATTTCCACCAGATTTCATTTTTTAACAGTAAATTCCATTTTTATCGGCCAGTTCAGTTTAAAAACTGGAAACTGGAATTTACCGCCTTCAGCACTAGGTAGAGCAACCGAGCTCTAATAATTTTATATGTAAAATAAATGTTAAAAACTCCCCACGGGCTGCATAGTGGTTGTTTACATCCACGTGTTTCTAGTTATTGATGCTCTTAATTGTTGGTGGGTTGTCTGGATCAGCGGCATAGAAGATGGATAAATGGAATAATAATAGCATTAAAATATATACAAAATATTTTCAACGCTAGTGGTGGTGAATTCTTTGTCGTGTCCTCATCTGCCTTGTCGGAGTACCATCACGTCACTAACACGCACAAGCTTGCAGCATGCTTGTAAAGATTGGATGAGTCAGACTTTTTTCTCTCTCGCGCTCTCTTCCGGGCCCACGATCACGATCCTATTTCGTCCCGTGCTATTCTGCAGAGGCACCATGTTCGTACTCGCTTTTGTGTCCGGTCCTGAAGAGTGTGTGGTTCGCTCATCTGGCACACTTATGACATCCCGTCACGCCGGGTCAGCACAAAAGAAAGGAGCTGGTGTCTCAATGGTCCCATATCATGTGCTCCTATTTGAATGTGTCAATCATATTAAATTACTGCTCCACCACAGTGAGAGAGTAATCGAGCCCTTTATCTAATCAAATTTACCGGCGAGAGATTGGCATTTGACAACATAAACGACACGTCTTTATTTGCATGGATGCTAATAGTGGTAGTATTTTTAGAGCTTAAAAAAAAGCTGATTTTCTTAATGCAAAGTGCAGACTGGGGCCAATTTGAGTTTTTTTTTTATTGGACGGCGACATGTTCTAAAAATAGGCCGGACGCTGGCCGAGTGGGTAGCACATTGGCCTCACAGTCAGGAGGTTCCGGGTTCGAATCTCCGTTGGGCATCTCTGTGTGGAGTTTGCATGTTCTCCCCGTGCGTGTGTCGGTTTTCTCCGGGTACTCCGGTTTCCTCCCACATTCCAAAAACATGCATGTTAGGTTAGTTGGCGACACTAAATTGTCCATCGGTATGAATGTGAGTGTGAATGTTTGTTTGTCTAAATCTGCCCTGCAATTGACTGGTGACCAGTCCTGGGTGTACCCCGCCTCTCGGCCAAAGCCAGCTGCGATAGGCTCCAGCATACCCGCGACCCTAATGAGGATAAGCGGCATAGAAGATGAATGAATGAATGTTCTAAAAATTGAATTAAGCAAGAAAACGGATAAAAAAAACACAACAATGGGGGAAAAAAACAGCAATGATTTAAAGAAAATACAGTCGAAAATGAAGAGGAAAAACAGCTGTAATCTTGGACAGCGGTCCAATTTTACAATCATTGTAATGTTATGTGAAAAAAGGATGAAGTTGATATATTAAAGGATGTAATGTATTCAAACATTTTTTTTTTTTCATATTCCAATATGAGGAACAAGTCAAACAAACTTGCAGTTTTTTTGAAAATAGGAAAGAGTTATAACATTACTGGAATTGAAACAAAATATAACGGGAATAAATTCATAATATTACGAGAAAAAGAAAATCAACAACAAGAAAATTGAAGTATTGTGATGGTAGGAATCAAAGTTGTATAAAACAATTTTTCACCTATATCACAAAGCAGAGATACTGGTCGTTGGGTTTTTTTAGTGGACACTCCTGATCGAAATCTTAAGACCAGCTGAAATATGTCATAAATTTGCTTTTTGCGCTGTTGCGGCATAGAAAATGGATGGATGAATTTTAAGGAGGTCCTTAGTACTGCTTCAAATTTAAAATGCCCAAATCTTGGCCAGTATTTGGATAAAATGTTGTTTTGTGTCAGGTATTCACAGTCACGATCTCTTGATGGCGAAGGCAAAAAAAACCCCAAACATGTTCTCTTTGAACTCGGTTGGACTGCGTAAGCGACGTTGCTGTTGAAGTTGGACGAAGTAAGACAATCCTCGGCCAACATGAAGGTTCATGACACCAGACATGGGACATTGAAAGGTGGAAGAAGGTTTTATTCTCTGATGAGAAAAATGTAATCTTGACGGTTCTGATGGCTTCCAACGTTACTGGCATGACAAGGAGATCCCACCTGAGATGTTTTCCACACAGCACAATGTAGGTGGCGCCATCATGATCTGGGGTTCTTTTACCTTCAATGGAGCAATGGAGTTTCAGGTTGTGCAGGGGCGTCAAAGGGCAGTTTGCTGTGTGGAGATGTTGCAAGGGACATCCCTCATGGTCTGTGTGGTAATGAGGTCGTAGACTTCTTCTGGAGGAATAACCTCACTCTTTTACACCGTCCGGCATGTTCCCCTGGTGTAACTCCAGTTGAGAACATGAAATGGAAAGGGAAGTTTAATCAGTTCCAGACAGTCGATGCCATCTTTGCCACCTGGAGCTTCCTTCCCACTAGCCTCCTGAAAACACTGGCATCACGCATGCCCGGTGCAACTCTAGAGGTGATTAACAAGAGTAGCTCAGCTACTCACTACTGAGTCCTTTTTTGGACAATTTATTTTGTATATTAGGGGCAGCGGGTCAGGTTTATTTGAGCAATGGTCTTAAAGTTATAATTAGCTGATGAACAACCTATTTCAGTTGAATGCTTGTTTGCAATAAATGACTTACCCCTTCCCGTTGTCCTCCTTTTGCATTTTGAAGGTCTACTCAGAAGCTCCTTGAGGAAAAACAAGAGACCCTCGTTCTCCTATGTTGTTGGTCGTCTTGTTCCGACATGCAGCGTGGTACTGAGACCGTCGCTAACTTTAGTTTTTTTGCTGAGATTAACAGCTTTTGCCTCAGCAGAGGAGCATTGCGAGTCGTTGGAAAAGAACGTGAAACTAGAAATTGGAAGATGCAACTTCTCTGATGCCGCAGTTATTATAAACATGAATTAGATTCATTGTTTTTTTTTCCGTTTATCTTCTCTAGGATCCCCCCCCAGCTCAACTAGTCCCAGCATAGCAACCAGCCTGTGCTGGGGCGTATTGATGGAGGGATCAGTACTCAACTGATCCATGCTGCCTAGGGGGACGTTATCACCCTGATTTCTCCCGAGTCAGGTTTTCACAGAGCTTCCCCCTCGCGTGTGTGACAATCAGCTTATTCCCCATAAATCTTGGCTGCTTGAAAAGGAGGGAAAACTTGCTTCAAAAATGGAATGACTGGTGTGTCATACTTGGCTGCAACCACCCGGGGCACCGTTGATGCCTTCTCAACTAGATTGCCGTCAAGGGCTACGTTCACACTGCAGGGTAGGATTCCCAATTCGGATATTTTGTTTAAAATCAGATTTTTTATGTGGTGGTTCACATTACCAAACAACTGCGAACGCAACGCGCCTGGAATGTGACGTGCATGCGCAGAAGCACGATATCCCTCACATTGCCAAATGTTTACCGAAGTAAAGACTTCTGCGGCGTGTGCTCCAGTGATGTGCGATACCATTGATTTCATTTCTGATTCGATACTGGGTAAAATTCAGGCTGCTATCGGCGATACCAATTCAATACTACTGCAAATTCATCTAATGTGTGTGGTAAATTTTAAAAGGTAATGTACAGTATTTCAAATCATAACGTAAAGAATTAGAAACATCATTATTGATTTATTTTAAACCGTGAAATATATTGAGGCAGTGGGCTGATTGACAATATAGCCAAGCTAATATACAACATCAGTACAAAATCATATACCTGAAGTACCAAAATTATCACGATTTTGATTTCAGAATCGACTTTAGATCATGAAGAGCTGGTATCGGAGATATCAACATTTCCGTATCAATGCGCACTTTACTAGCATGAGCTCCTTAACACGTTTGTGGCAATTTCCAGGATTTTGTGCAATGGGAGTCAATATTTTCTCAACCAAATGAGGAAAAAGAAAGATGGCAAGAATTTTGGTATGGAAATTTTGCCAACATGGATGAGTACATTTAAGTCTTGCACGATAAACTACGTCTTTCCGTGACCCATATCCCATTTATATCCACATACCAAGGAGACCTGAGTCGCATTTGAAAAAATCAGAATTGTGCTGTTCACACCGACATAAAAAAATCCGATAAAGGTCACGCATGAGCAAAAAAAATGGAATTGACCTGCAGTGTGAACATAGCCTACAGAAGTTCGGTTCAGCTGATGTCATCATGTCTAGTATCAGTATCTCTCAAAATATGCACTTCTCACTTCCAGTATGTCGTCTCAAGGGGTAACACTATAAAATATGAAACATAGATATACTTTACTGTACATGTGCCAGCATACAGATAGTATAGCAGTACAGTCATCAATCGTCTTTCAAATTTTGCGGGTTTAAAAAAAAAAAAAAGAAAACATTGCTGTGAATAATATATATGTATATACATATATTTATGTATATATGTATATTTAATCAAATTTTACTTACTTTTGGACTTCATTAATCATGTTCAAGCATATTAATGGCTCAAAAAAGGCATTTAGAAAAGACATTTAATCACATGATTTGATATGAATTATTGTACACCGCTCACTATGTGTCAGTAATTTTACATAATGTTCCATCGATGAGACCCCAGCCACTGCAGGTAGTATATCCGGAAACCGAAACTTGTGTGAGTTAATGTTATGTCTTAGTTTTTATTAATAAAAACGTGTAAAAATGACTACGGGGTAATCATTCGTATTTAGACAATACCTTTTTCATTTTTATATTGCAAAAACTTGTTGGAATAGCTAGAAACACAAGTGGGCATATCTCACAGTGAACCTGCCCCAATTAAAATGTGACTTCATTTTATGTTTTAACGCCGACATGCTGTTTTTTTTTAACGTCGTCTGTGTTACAAACCCTCTGCGACATGAGCTCCCACCTTGCAGGCCGGAGGGCAGGGATAAGAACAAATGCAATGCACCGGGACTTGTGGCTAATGGCTTTTTTTACTGCAGCTAAACAGACCGATTAAAAAGAAAGCACAGCGGGGCGGTGATAACGGGCATAAGTGAAGATCATAAGGGGGGGGGGGGGGGGCAACGGGTAGATTAAAGAGGAAACTTGGCTACGAATGCACAGGTTCTGGGGCCGGAAATCACATGCAAGGATTATCTATGGCCGCTGTGTATGAAGTTCCAGCAACCACGTTGTGTGCTTCGATTCTATACAAGAGACAGCGCGTCGCTCTGTGGCTCATTTCAACCTCACAGTGAAGTGTTTCTAGGGCCTGATTAAATATTTACCACAGGAGAAAGTGTGTGTAGGCAGCACACATGACGAGTGTTTGAACCCCAAGGCCGTCGAGCCAGGAAACGGTCAAGTCAAGGCTATGCATGTCTTCAGGTAGCCATCGGCGTCGTGCTCCTGCGTGTGGTCGGCATGGAAACCTTCGTTTGTCTGCCAAACCTGACCTCTATATTTGCCTAAGAGGTAAGCACCAGCACTTAAGCCCTCCTCCAGCTCCTCCTGAGTTATTGTAGCAGCAGCATCAATTTAATCTTGGAATCCTGAAGCGGGTTAAGATGACATGTTCCTGATGAGTCTTTAGGTCTTTGTGTTGAGATGCATTATCAGTGTTGGTTGGTCTGTCCACGTGTTTCATTGTGAGTCAAACAACACAAAGACACAATTGGTCCAACAAATTAGATTTTGGCTACTCCCCTCCAAGAGTTTATACTCCCCTCCAACGCCGTCTTCTACTTTTACGGGCGCTTTCTCTATGTTGAGCACGTAACGTGCAGTGTTCTACCAAAACCAGGGCGCTTGTTTCCTGGAGTGTCCACTCAATGAGCAACAATGGCACTCGTCGTCTATTTATTAGCTCATTATTAGCTTGTTATCATCCTTTTGTGGTGAGCAAACAGTGGCCATTAAAGAGAGATGAAGGGTGTTATTGGAGCTGGAACTAATTAATTAAAGTTTTGTTGTAAATATTGATCCAAAATCGGAAGAGCGGGAATTTGCATATGTGGGCTATACGTCCTCTGGATGGGTCCCATAGATGCAGGAATTAATATCGTATGTTTGTTCTCACCTTGACAAGGATGATCCTGGAGCCCGGGGTGCAGGGATACGATAGTGATATTAGATATCGGTTCAAGATTTAAAAAAAAAAAAAAAAATTAGTATTGGATGATATCGGCCTCCAACAAGCATTTCCAACAGCAGCAGTCTATTCCATGCACGGCCCATGTGATCACAACAGCAATGTGTGCTATGTGTTAAAGTAGCAATGAGTAGTGTGTCAGTTTTTTGTGCAAAACTTGCCATGCACAAGTTTCCTGTGGTGGGACAGAACTGGGGAGGTTTAATACAACCAACATGGCGTATTTGTTTCAGCGTCAGAAAACACAGCATGTGTGATTTCTGCCGATATCTGAGACCCCGTCCACACGTAGGCGGGTACCTCATTAATCAAAGGTTTTTGTCCATGTTTTTGCCTATCATCCACACGTGTCCGCAGATAAACGGCACTGAAAACCAAGCTTTTCAAAACCTCCAGCCGATGTGTGGATCTGGAGAAAACTCATATACGTTATACGTTTGCGTATGGACGCAAATAACCGGAGGTTTGCGTTTCCAAACGTCACTTCCAGCGGTGACGTCGCAAACCCGACCCGTATTTACATCAGAAACAACGTGGATGTCCTCAGAACTGACGATGTTTTCTTGCGTCCAGTTGACTTTTTATTTTAAATCAATGTTTATAAATAATTCTACCTCCTTGTCAGTCCACAACAACGAGCCGGGCGCCATGTTTTCGCAAGTGACGAGAGGACAGAGGATGAATCTGATTGGATAGAATTTTAGTAACTGTTGCCGCCTACAAATTTGGCATGCCTTCCCAATGGATTTATCCGGTTACGTGTGGATGCGTTATTTTTAATATACGAGGTCGCGTGGACACCAATTTTCATAAACGGAGAGGGAGAAATATGCGTTTTTTTAAAATACCCTACCCGGTGGGATCGCCATTACATGTAATGCTTGACATCCGTGTGTCATCATTTGTTCATCACTTGTGATCCAAAACGGATCACTGCATGAAAGGTTCACGGATGCTGATGTGGCCGAGTTGTTAACTTTCCAGTCTGCATGCAGTCCCGCTGGTATACCGGACTGCTACTGTATTGCAAATTGCATGTTATGCATGCTCATTAAGTGAGAGTAAATATGAAATATCGTGGGAAAAGTACAAAAAGAGATTTGGAATCAAATCACGAGGTGCCTAAACATTCCCAGACCGAGCCGATGTAGTGTATGCACAAAAATCCCGTCTTTAAGTGACTCCACCAATGCCACATGTTTGTCCCGATTCGCCCCAAAATGTAAGGGTCACTTTCTTGGTATAACTTTTCACAAAATTTCCTGGACATCGGTTTTGTAGTTTTCGCATAACCCTGCCAGCTAACTAAAAATAAATATACTTTGTGCTTGGCATGGATAACTGGGATGCCCTTACTTACTGGACAGAATATTTGCAAACACAAGAAAAACTTTTCGCACTGGGTAGAGGACCTTCACACAAAATCATTTCTGTTCGCATCAGAGAGCCCAAACAGCCAGGGAAATGTCACTTTTCGATTTTCTTGGTAAAGTTGTCCACATACTTTCCATAAGACTTTCTCATGTACTCCATATTATTATTCAAGTTTAAAAAGTAACACATCTGCTTGGAAACCACATCTGCTTTGTGGTTACGGTAAATAAATGCCCCACGCTAGGTATCAACCTTGTTTTCATTGAGGGCCACGTCGCAGTGATGGACGCCCTCAGAGGGCCACTTGCTACTATCAGTATATGAGAATATAAATCTGAATAATCGTGTGGGTCACATCTGGCCCCCGGGCCTTGGGTGTGTGCCCTACGCTATTGTATACAACTTTTGTCCAGGAAAAGTGCGCTAGATTGGTGTTCTAACACAAGGACAAGCTCCTACTCCAAAAGTGTAGATTCTTGTATCCACACACTGAGACAAGCCTGTGTTGGATGTTTGGTGTACCTAATGTTGTGGCTGTTGCGGGAATTCCTGAGTTGTTTTTTTTTTTTTTTGTGATCCAGGCTGCAAGTTTTTGCTTGTAGTTAACATCCCCGCGGTTTCAGTGTGCAGCTGAATGTTCCCCTCAGAATCCTCAGCGGAGCTTCCTGCTTCGCAAAGCTCAACCAAATGCCACATCACTTCCTGGTGAAACATGGCGATCCTGACAGATGGAGGGAGATCCGATAGCGGTGCAGTGATTCTAGCTTTTAGTTTTCCTCCCAAGTGGAAACCGGTCAAACAAATCCCTGTAAGGATGATCGCGAGTGTGCTGCAAGGGAGTGTGAAGGCAAACATGATACCAGTGTGAGCATAGAGAGAGCGAGAGACGTGTGTATTAACACAGTTTGGCTACGCCTTGGAGTTCCACAGAACCAAACACTCCGCATTCCAAGGCAAGGTCAGGAGGAGGGGCAGCGGGGGTATATAGTAGAAGGAGTTGAGCCAAATGAAGGATGCTGTGGTCTATCCTGTATTTAATACACTGCTGGCATTTCAGCAATTGTGCAACTGAAGCGGTTGTTGTGATGATTCGTATTCCGGCAAACACCGCCACCTCACGTCACTTCCATCTAAGCTCGGGCAAGTGTCAACGCTTGGCCTCAATATGTCCACCGAACAACCCCTCCTCTGGCTCTTCCCCTTAGCTCCACCCATGCGCTCCATCTGCTGCGTCGCCCCTTTCTGCCATGCGTCTGCAGCCGCACCTTCCACCCGATTGTCGTCACGAGCGCCACAAGCAGACCTGTTTTACTGCACGCCGGTTTTACTGCACGCGTCGTCGTCACGTGATGAGAATGGCAGTCACATTGCAGCGGTCCAAGTGTGATGACAACGTAGCAAAATACGGTATTATTGTAATTTCATTTGTTTATTTTGGCCAAGATATACATTAGAGGTAACCGGATACAGTACTATCTGTGTAACTCAACTAGCACAAACATTTTCCAAATTGTGAAGCAAAAAAACTATTTATACTATTAACTATTTATAACATATATATATATTAATATTCTTTAATTTAATATCAAATTCAGTCATATTTATTATATAAGTTAAATTAAAGAAATATTAGATTTTTAAATTGTTTAGTTTGTTTTTTGTTTTATGTATTTATATAAATAGATACTCATTTTAACATTTAACCGTGTCTTTATATGTGTATATATTCAATTATATCCAACTAGCTTTTAAAAGTTTTATTACTATTAAAATAATACACTCACGGACAATAATGCCTTTTGTGCAGTGTAGCAATTATAAAATCAAAACATTATTAATTCAAATGTTAAAAAAAATGCATTTTGGGAGAAATTTCTAATCAAGAATTTACACTTCCTTCTCACCTTTTTATCTGGAAATCATTTTTTAATGCCAACCTTAATAAAAAGTGGTTTGATGGCGCTATCTGCAGAGGAAAATGAGTGCTACAGCTATTATTCCAGCAGATGACGTTGTCTCACAAGTCAATTTGCTCAATATTTTTCAGCAGGAAGATGCCTTGATAAGAGTACAATACTGTAAATGGTAAGCCTGTAATTGTTTCTAACCCTCATTTAAAATGTGTTTTATGTGAAAGGCATATTATAGAGTTTAAAACATCACAGATGTCCAATTTTCATCTTTTTATTTATTTTTTTTATTTTTTTATTGTAATTCACCCTGGGCAATCTCCTGTATACAGAAAAACACACAACTTTAGCTTTTTTTTTTAATTGTATAAAACAATTTCTTACGCTTTACAATGCAGTATAATTATTAAAATTGAATAATAATGACTAGATACTCATGTTAAATTTGCTGAACAAAGAGAAATGTAAACAATATACAGACATTTTTAATTAGTCTAAAAATACAATAATTGAATTAACTCATTCAATACCAAAGCCGTATTGATACGTTTTTGTAAATCTGAACTCCCGACCCCCACAACGTAGTTATGTCTTCCTTTTTTTTTTGCGGGACAGGCATAAAGAGTTGGTGCTGCAACTCTCCACGAATAGGTGTCACTTTAGAAAAATGTTAATCCTTTAAAAAAGCCAAAGTTGCCGAAGGTGCATCCAAGTGAAAGTTATGCTTGAAATGTGCCTTTTCACAAAAAGCTGTTTTTAGTCGGGAACTGATATTTACCTGAAACTTATCTATGTTCTACTGCTGATTACTCAAAAACAGGAAAAGGTAGAAACAAACTTATTTCCCTGATGAAAGGCGGGAGTCTAATCTTTCTTTCTTTCGTATATATAATCATAGAACACAATATTCTGTGTGCCTTGAAAGACAACATCGTCTAAAATTCCTTGCGTTTCACTAAAATCCACTCCACACAGAAAATAAAAAGGTTGTCAGATGGCGCCTATTATTATCCAAACAGTATTTACACATATGTGTTATATACTTTGTTTCAATAAATCATCTAATATACTGTTTTGAAAAAATGGCTGGGATTGAATGAGATTTAGGAAATATGTGTTTATTACCTGGTTAGTTGCTTTCATACTTTAATACCCTTATATTAATTTGAGAGGCGCCAGTGCGGAAATCTGTAATTTCCTTAAAAAAAAAAAAAAAAGCATATTTTGCTGTGGAGTATCCATAATTCATCACAAGACACCACAGCACATGCGTTGATCTTTTGCGCTGACAACGGCTTGTTTTTAGCACCGTGTGTCGGCTTCATCGTGACATAAGTGTTGGTCTTCTTCCTACAATAGATCCTCTTAGTCTCTTTAACCGGACGGGGAAAAAATTGGCATACACACACACACACACACCAAAAAAACTCGTACATAGGTACAACCTTTGAAGTTGCTACTTTGTGCTACTTTGTGCTACTTTGTGCGCGTGCACATGTGCATGCATTGATTGTTCCCATTCTGTGTTCTACTTGAGGAACATAAATTAGTGCGTGTGCTTGTGTGTGGTAGCGTTCGACTGAAGCAAACGCCCTCTTGTGTGCCTTTATCATCAACAGAATCTGCTGTTAATGATACAAGGTGGCTCTGCAGACCTACTGGGCACGCACACACACCCAGACAAGCTGGGCGATAGTTTATAACCCAATTACCCAGCATGCCCCTGTGCTCGCGGGAGGCTCTAAATCCTGGCTTCTGCTAATATTGTACACTTAACAGCGACCACTGTCTGATCGTAGCTTTTTGAAATTGTGCCAACACCAACTCATCCATCCATTCACCTCAGCAACCCCTCTTCCATCCATCCATCCATCCATCCATCCATCCATCCATCCTTGGCTGCCGCGAGCCTCATCGTCATGGTTACCACGGCGTCGCTAAGCACTGTTTTGTGCCACCAGAGGAGTGGGGAAAAATGTCCTTCAGCACTCGTACGCTCAACATTCATTCAGAAATTCTGGGCGTTTGTCGTCATGTCACACGGATGGGAAAGTTGGTGTCATTTATCACGTGGGTCGTGTAAGAAACCCGCGGGGGAGTCCGTGGTATTCACAAGCTCCCTTATTTGAAAGGCCATGGTGATATTTTACCTCGGGGATGAACGTCTACGCCGGCGCAAGAGAGGAGCACTCGGCTGTTAAAGTGCATATGGAAGCGCTGCGTTTATGGACCGTTTTGTTTCTGTGTGAATACGAGCCTTGCCGTGGCACTCCACTTCTTCTCATCTCTCAAAGAGGATGCTAGGAGAAGATGAGGAAGCCAGTTGCCATAGTTTCCCACGGTTTTCCTCGCAGGGTCAGCTGAGGAGAACACGGCGACCAGTTGCTCTCATCCTTTATGGTTGGCATAAATGCATGCTGAGGTTGCCGGTTCTGCACCTCTCTTTGTTGCAAAAGCTTATTTTCGTTTACATTCTGAACTGAAAGAGAGCAAAACTGGTCTTTTGGATGCACAGATGGGAGAGGCACCATCAAGCAATCTCTTCCCTTTTACATGAAAAAATAGCAAAAGCGGGATATTGCACACTTTTAACACAGGACAGGATGATAAACTTCACTCCAGAGGCTTTTACGGCTCTGATACCGTCGCCAAGGGTTGCTGGAATGATTGATTCCCCACATCTTCCATACGGAAGAGAAACATGTAAAAAAGGATGTTTTGGAGTGAGAGTTTTGCATAGCTGGTGTCTGGCACTCCAATTTGTTGCCAAAGGAATAGAAATAATCTGTTCCAGAGTCCACGCGTAATCATCATAAACCCACATCAAACTTCACAGGCAATTGTTTTTGTAATATTTGAACATTTTTAGGTGTCGTTCAAATGTGTAGACATTTGTAATGGACCCGGGGGGGGTTCTGCGAAAGTGACTCAATCAACCAGGCTTTGTGCTCAAGATGCAAACCAACAGAACCTAAAATCCGCAATCACACTTAATTGGTCCCACGACGGCTTAACAACTTATATTGTCAAGTTCGGCTTTGTGTGCATTGACATGAAAGTGTGCGTTGATATATTATTCTACTTCTGTTGAAAGGTCAAGCGATTCCAGACTAGTATTTTCATTTATCGACATATTAACACTTATCCATTTAAAACAACAAACTAAAGATGTCCCGATCCACATTTTTTGGCATCTGATCCTATTTTTGTATAATATTTTATTCGTAACCGGAGCCATTTGTTGTGTGACTTGGCGCAACCAGCGATTAGAGCAGCACTTCCCATGTGAGCTCCCGGCACCATGACAGAGGAGTCCGGGCACAGCGAGGGAAGACAGCCGCTGTATGTGCGAGCCAAATATCCAGCGTGCAATGTGAAACCAACTTAACCACGGTACCCCGCGGACATGTACGCAAGGTGGTGATATGTACATTTATCATTTACTGCACCTATCATGTTGGAGTGTGGCCCAGCGTTACAGCAACAGGATTGGCCCGATCTTTTCCGATCTTCAAAATACACATGATCGGCAGCTGAAACCGATTTAGAAAATCGAACCGGGACATCCCTAAAACAATTACATTGCATTTTTGTTTCCGAATGCTGTGTCTAGTTGTGAGCGCTCCTTTTTTTGCTCTTACAATTTTTCCCTTGTTAGAAAAAACAAATGTTTTTCCAGTTGATGGATGTCTCAGAGTGCTTATACCTCCAGCAAATATTCAAACAATATAAGACGACTTAACGGGCTAAGTGCTCGCGCAAGGAGTTCTGTGAGGTATATGTCTGCTATTGATTGGATGTAAAATGGCATATGCAAAAGTGTATATGTCCTTCATGTTAACTGGGTGCTGCTGCTGTGGGGTTATACTAAATAGAGGGAAATATTTGCAGCACAGGGGTTCGGTGTAGGTGTTATGTTGTGACACTGTAGTTTTGGAACATTGTATTTGTTGGCATGTGTCCCAGCCATGAGAGGTGGGGAGCAGGAGATCTTGGCTGAAATACGATGCTGCTATTTTAGTCTGATTGTGAGCAAGAAAGGCGGACCGAGAGGCGATCTGACGGAAGTTGATCGTCCGTGACGTCATTATTGCTTGCATGCAGCAGAGCGCTACGTCGCCACTGCGGCGGCCTGCCAGCTAAACTCTGATGACCTCATCACTTTTATTCCTTCTGCACTCCATCCCTCTCAGGCTCTCCTCTTTTCCTTCCTCACCGTGCTTACGTAGAGACCACCCCCCTGCCGGGATAGCCATAATAGCCCCCGTGTCAACTGGGCCGTCGCTGACCTGCCTATCATCTTACCACAATCCTCGCCGCGCTATTAATATTCACAGATCGCACACGCAGGATTTCCTGTAGCATCCGTGCTAATCCCGTGCTACTGCGGAATATTTCCCGTCGCGTCCGCTTTCCACACGTTGATGGAAAATTGTCATCAAACCAGTGGAGCCCACCCGGTCGCCGCCGTTTGCAGCTGTCACTCGCTCCCGAAGTGATGACACTCACGAAGAGGACGAGCTGATGGCACTTCCCGCTAAATGAATGGTATTAACCTCATGCCGTTGACTACAGCAAAAGGATCAAAGGTGGAAACCGACTTCCTGTCCCAAATAACCCGCAATAAGTGGATGAAGCTCGGGTTGTGTGAACTCCCTTTCTTAGTTGGTTTTAGCCGATGAGAGAAAGAAAAATATTAGAAACGCAGTATGACACAACGTGTCAGACCACAGGTCAGTGTTATATTATTATTTGTATTATGTTTACTTTGAAACATATTTTTACTTTGTGTATTCTTTGTGCTTTTTTATTTAGCGTTTTTTTATTTATATACAGTACAGGCCAAAAGTTTGGACACACCTTTTCATTCAGTGCATTTTTTATTTTTATGACTATTTACCTTGTTGATTCTCACTGAAGGCATCAAAACTATGAATAAACACGTGGAATTATGTACTTAACAAAAAAGTGTGAAAAAACTCCAATATGTCTTATATTTAAGATTCCTGAAAGTAGCCACCCTGCAAACCCTTGGTGGTCTCTCACTGAGCCTTGAGGTGTGCCTTGTCAGGGTTACTCACTTATTAGGTCCACCAGTTGTGTTGTGCAGAAGTCAGGTTGATACACAAGCCTATTGGACAGTTCATATTACTTGTTTTCATGTTTACATGTTTTTAACTTTTATTTTGTCATTTTTAATATTATATGCCTATGTATTTCATTATTTGGTTTGCATTTTTCTATTTATTTCATATCTATTTTTAAAATACTTTTTATTTGAGATTTTTTTTAACAAATATTTTTTTAAATTACAGTGTAAAAATTTTTTTTTTTTATTTCGGCGGTGAACCAAAAGTCGTTAATTTGTATTACTATTTTGTATTCAAGCCATTGTCTAAGTTAAAGGCATTGACTGGAAGAGGCCACTAGGGGGCGTGATGTTCCTTTATACGTACGGGCGAGAGTTGCATATCACATCTAAGCAAAAGCCCAAATTGGTGTCTCCTCAACTATTTTTCTTCCTCAATGCTCAAAGTTGGTTGCAAGAGAAGTTGTCTGGTGGGGTACGTCGTGGTTGTCTAGAACCATACCTGTCTTGTCAATGACGTGTAACAGCAAAGCAACGACACTGGCAAAGATGGCGGGGTAGTGACAGGGTAAATACTTTATGCAGGACTGCTTGTTGTTGTTCTGATCCTTTGGGTTCTACTGCCAACTCTTGTTTTCCTCTTATGACTTCACCGTGTAGTTTAAACCTCATCCCGGCTGCCCCAGGCTACGCTTTTATTAAAGCAGTCTGAATTAATGTCTTCAGGATCGCATTTCATGGAGAGTTAAACTCCATCGGTGCCTCCGCCGTCTCTCGTTGCTCTCATCCTAAGTCTTTGCATTACCAAAGGACCCAGAATTGAGAAAACGAATGAGGGGGCCGAGGACCGCCTGTATGTAGTTTCTGTGTAGACTGGATCTGGATGGTTTCTGCACCATTTGGGGGCCCCAATGCAAGCGGGCTGTACAAATGAGAAAAGGAACTATTTGAATGCCAAAAGGAAGGGGTCTGTAGAGTGCAGAGTTTCAGACTGATAAATAGATGGAGACATTAGTACCGCTCACCTGACACATTCTGGTGCCAGCCTGCAGACTCTGTGTCTGCACCCCAACAAGGAGATCTTCTTTCTGGGAAAGACCGGCTCAAAGTCACTGCACACAAATATACACTGTAGTTTTACGGAAGGCTGCTTGAACAGACACACCGTTTGCAGAAGTCCACCCTTTCAGGGAGGATGAACTGTAGGCTGGAAAGAGTCCATGCAGTAATACGTAGATACACATAAGTCCTATATAAAATGTACATGGATTTTTATTTTTTTTATTAAGGATGTATGCACTTTATGGTTGTCTATGCCAGGGCTGTCCATTTTTTTGGCCTGTGGCACATTGTAAAAATAAAACAAAAGAACAAAAATGTAGAACTATAAGGTTAGTATAACATTTTATTAACCTTTCACAAAATGCAAAAAAAAAACCAATAAATAAAATGATATTAAGTAATATTTAGGGATGTTTCAATCAGGGTTTGCGCTGCCAATTCCAATCATCCATGAGTGAAATTGGCCGACACCGATCACATTGATTACCTCTAGCAATTAGGTAATGTTCATTAAACAACAACACACAAATAGTGTTTGGAGGACAAGATATAATTAGTATAATGACGCAAAAACGAGCTCCAAACTAACGGCAATGCGCGTTCGTACGGATGTCACTAAAACAAATTTTGCCGGATCTTGGTTCTTGACATCATTTTTTCATCCATTTTATGGCATAATAATGAAAGTACATCCTTTCAAAAGCAGTAAACTTTCATTTCTTAATAGTGCTGAACTTTGTATCAAGAGCTTTTCAATGAAAATACATAAACAAACAAAAAAGACCCGTTTAAAATCCAATGGATGCTCGGTCTGTTAGCGTCAATTATATACAATCATAACCAAAAACCAAAAAAATAGACCGTGTCTCTTACAAAATAAGAAAAAACACTCCAATGAAAAGCACACAACAAACTGTAATGCCTGAGCTTGTGATTAAGGAAGATGTAGTCACCCGTCAATTCCAGCTGCATATGTAAGATATTTTTTATTATTTTGTTTACACCGTTAGACGCCATGGGGCAAATGGCGCTCTTATTTTGAAGGCGCTACGCTTAGTGTGTTTTGACAACGTCTGTTTACGGTTAAGAATAAACATTCTTCTCGCCTTTTTTTATACTCAGAACCTGCGTGTCGTCATCGAGCATTATACAACCAAGCTAACCCCGGTAGCTTCTGTTCGCGCTCCACAAGAAGAGGAGGTTCCGCCAACTTTTGCGGTGTTTATCGCCATTTCAGTTCAGTAGGGGGCGGTTTAGTGTTTGTAATGAGATTCCGCCACGATGAGCTGTCCGCCGGGGAAGTACTTCCCCACACGAACGTTCTTTCTCTTCACAATGACAGCATTTCTTTCAAATTATGTCAACATCAAGATTTCGCGTTTAACAATATATTCTGATTTTATTGGCCAATTGGCCAAACCGCGGAAATTCACAGGGCACTACACTCTTGTGTATCCACTCACTAGTAGCCCCGCCTGCACGTACTGGGACAGGGAAGCTGATTGTCTCAGAGGATGGGTCACTCGCTCCGTTCCTTCCACTGTAGCACCAACAGACAGATGAAGTGTCGCTTGTCGGTTCCATACGGGTGTCGGGAACCCTACGTGACTTAGCACACACGCACATTCATGTCGTGTCTGCCACACAGTGATCGGCTTTGATATCGGCATGTGCTGATCAATACTAACCGGCAGCCGATCTATTGAAGCATCGCCTGTAATATTATTGCTGTTTTTTTGTAGGACCAATGGCATATTATTATTAGTGTTTGTTTTAACTGTAAAATTACAATTATATTAAATATTATTCTCATTAGTAAAAAAAAAAAACCACACCATTTTTAGAATATTATTATTAATAATTGAATGAATCAAATGTATTATTTTTTTTGCCAGGATTTAGATGCTCCACCCTAAACTTAAGATCTGGAAAGCAGCATCAAAAAAATGTATGCCTTTCAGAGATAATAGTGATGATGCTAAGCATACTAAGCCCTGATTGACATTACACGTTACATTATATTTTCTCCCCTGTCTGCCATGTACCACTGCACCTGAACTACCTGAAACACTGGGAAGAGGGCTCAGTAGGATGCAGTGAAGTTGTGCACCGCTGCAAACTACAACCACAACCCACAGACGTGTAAAAAATCGTGGAACAAATTTGCATGAACTTTGTAAAGGTACAACTCCTCATCCAGCTCTCAGTAGATTGTGCAGGTATACCGAATGACCTATAGCGACAGTCTCTTATAGTTTGTGCAAGTTTAGGCAGAAAGGGCACAATAAAGCAAGAGTATGCCATGTTTATATTAGTCTGTCCTTTGTGTGGTCTCTGGTCCAACTGTCACAAATGCATTTGAAATCCTGCAGGCAAAGGGGAAGCTACATCAAGAGGCACATACTGTAGGTAAATGTTATAATTGTCTGCCTTGCTTCTATCTCCTGTAGCTTTGTGCCAAGCTTCAATTCGTGTTTGGGCCAGACATAAGACATACCCTTACTTGGCCGGACCTTCTTTCTGCTCCTTTAGGACTCTCGCTGCAGGTCTGCACTCACCCCTTGTGTCTGTAAACGTGATTGCATCGCTGCTCTATTTAGAAACACGTCATGGACATAGAAATAATCAACAGTGGCCTCCATAAAACCTTTTTATAAAGTGTAAATTCCTGTTTTAAACGCATTGTAACGTCATATAAATGCAAAAATAAGTTCTTGTCAAAATAACGTATGTCAAAAGAAGATAACCATTTTGTTTTTGAGGCATAAAGCAAAAAAAAATTTACACTGAGCTGTATCATTACCATTCATTGTCACGCATGTGGAAAAAGAAGGTAATCACTGGTAATTATCACAAAAGTGTAAAAGGAAGTTAACCACTTTGTTTTGAGGCTAAAAGCCCTAAAATCTTTGCACCTTTGTTATTTGTCATTCATTATTGTCATATAAGTGTAAAAAGAAGTCAAACTGCAGACATTTTGAGACAAAACAAACAAGTCTTAACTTTGTGATTTGTCATTAACGTTCATTGTCGGTCAAGTGTAAAAATAAGTTAACCACTTTGTTTTGTGGCATAACACAAAACTAAAATATGTGTATATATATATATTCAAGTTCACTTTACTTTATGCCTTTGTCATTAACATTCATTATTGTCACATAAGTGTAAAAAGAAGTTAAGCATTGTTAACTGTCATAAAAGTAGAAAAATAACGCTTCATTTTGAGACAAAGCACTCACGCCTTAACATTGTCATTTGTCATCTTTTGTTTCACAAGTGTAAAAAGAAGTCAACTGTTATTTGTCATTTAGGTGTAAAATTGAGTTAACCGCTTCATTTTGAGGCATAAAACAAAAAGTATGCCCTTAACTTTATGTAATTGTAAGTTCTCATTAATTGTATTATTGGCACACAAGTGAGAATAAGGGGCATGAAAGTGTAAAAAGAAGTTAAACTACTGTAAAACCATAAGCATTGGAACACTTCACTCCAGTAAACCCACACGGGAAAAACACCACTTGCCTTGAAGAAGAGAGGGGGAGAAATCCTCAAAAATCCAAATAAAAAGCAAAACGCATGTCCTCACATCCAGTGAGGTAATACTGTTGGCCTTTTGAAATGGCGTCATGTGATCACCACCGGCTTCCAACAGCTTTGTATGCGAGTCAGATGACCTCACGCAGCTTAAATTTTCTTCCTGAGTTCGTATTCTCGGACCTACTGTGTAGAGGCCGCTTCTTCGCTTGCAATCATTGTCGTTTCTAAAACTAGGACTTTCAAATAATTAAAGTTTTGAATAGGAGTGCTCCGTTTTCAAAGGAATTAATCATGATTAATCACCGTGTCACACTCTGTCTAAAATGCCAATTTTTACTGTCCTTTTTTGAAAGAATGATAAATGTATTTACAGCACCTAAAGAACAGAAAATTCAGATAAGGTTATTTATCTGACACTTTTTTTATGAGCAATTGGGAGGTGCGTTCAAAGACACTACGTCATTTTAAGATCAGTTCACGTTATGAGTACATTTTCTGGGATTTCCGAGCATACTTAAATGCCGCACATTATACTTCCGCATTAGGAGTTACAATGTGAGTGATAAGAATAGCCACTCATTGGTTTCCTTGTATTTCTGTTTATTTAGACCACACATACACACATAGTAAAGGTGTCATTGTGATGTTCGTATGGTCCATGAATGCATCTCTGTCGTTCCGATGACGACTGGACGTTTGAGAGCATATATGGTGTTGGAATTGTACTGCTTTTGATAGAATAAAGTTAACTAAAGCAACATAAATAATGAAATTAACTATTTACCGCCTTTGATGTGCTGTTTTTGACAGCCTTATTTAAAACACAAAGCTACAAAAACACATTTCTGACCAAATCCCAGATTGTACAACTTAAAAGGCGTTCTACTTGAAAGGATCCGCTTTTCAAAGTAAACGCTCACTTCCCATTTTGATGTGTGTGCAAGTACGCAAGCCAATGAGAAAGTGTTGGCCAACCGAAAGCGTAGTGTGGTTAGTTGTGTATGCCGGCGTGCACCGCAGACGGTCGTTGACGCCAAGTGACATGGAAATAGCTGGACATGTGGAGGCTCCTATTCCGCCCAAAAACACGAGAGGCAAGTGGCAGGCTTGTTTGACTGCATTGTTGGGTGGGAGAGGTTCGTGCATGAGTGTGTGTATAAAGTACGTACGTAGACTTGGAGAGACCAAACCGTTTTGTCACTTGTCAGACTACCTCCCGGTTCACAGAAGGATACAATTATCAAGGTGTTGCTAATTATATGATTTCTATATCCTATATATAAAATAATTTCAATATAAAATATTAAAATAGCCATGACTCCAGCAGGGGGGGGCTGTCTTATAAATCAAGGCACTCAACATTTTCCAGCAGGATAAAGTTGTGCAACTGCATGTTTTGCAAGTACAATCATTTTCAAGGTGCACGCAAAAAATACTTTTCTGCTAAATTACAGTCATTGTAAGGTATTTTTTCTCATAATGTAACTTTGATCTTTAATGTAGTTTGGAGTCTTTTGACTCAACATTTTCTAGCAGGATGATGCTTTTGGCATGACGTGATGTGGAACTGCGCGTTATGCATGTACAGTAATTTCTCATTTATCGCGGTTAATTGCTTCCAGACTCGACTGTGATAAGTAAGATTTGTTGTTTATAAATGAAATATTTTTGTAGTTGGAGCATAGAAAACCTGTTTACGGCCTTCTAAATACGGTTTTTAACATTATTAGCGCCCTCTAGATATGAAATAACACCCCTACAGTCACCTTTAGACTTGTATACGCAGTAGTAGACAAAATAAGAGTAAATAAGCCTTCAAAGACACTTTTAGTACTTGTGGCACTTCATGAGACTACTGATACCACATGTCATTCCCTACATCTTTGAGTGCATCTTCTGAATGCCCTGTATCGGCCATTGTTATGCTAAAAAATGTTTTATTTAGGCAAAACAAATGCATAGCGTTTTGACTAATAACAGGCCGTATTCAACCACTAAACAGCATGGTTTCTGATTTATTTATGAATGTATTTTTGAAAAGTGAAACCACAAAATTCGTACCAATTTTCCATACTGTACACGTTTCAAGTAAGGGATAGGGAGTAGTTTGCCGAAAAGCGAATGAAAAGGCGACACATTCGGCGTGGAAGGGAGAGCTAGGGGGACAAAAACAAAGCAGCACAGCCTGTGGCGAGTATCGATGGTGCCGAGGAGAATCCGGAGCTCTGTAAGCCTCTTTCCTTATTCCCTCCTGCGGTGTAGGCGGTGGAGGCAACCCTTTCCGCAAAAGCTACGTTGCACGCCGGGCCGGGCCATATGAAATACGTTGCAGTATTTCTTCATAATTCCTAGTCGCCAAACTCTTAATGTTGCGATTAGATACTGTATTTGCGTTGTCATCTATTACACAAGGCTTACAGTATATATCTTATTATAGTAAAGTACCCACGTTGGATTGGATTTAGTATCTGTAATGTACAAAATGTATCAAAGTAGCCCCCACACAATACGACATCAATGATATATCTTTTTTTTGGGAGGGGGGGTGTCCTGCCAGTAGATTGCAATTGCACTTTCATGCTTCATTAAATACAAAAACTAATCTCTTATGTTTTGCATTTTGTTCCCCGATTGTACCAAAAATGAACCCTTAAAACCAAGGCGGATGCCGTATCGCTACACCCCCAGGTAATGTCTGTTGCCCCCTGAGAGTCAGCGGGGGCTTCCTACTATGTACTTCTATTTGTGACCCCAACGTTACTTGTTGTAAAAGCCACCACTGCTTTCTGCTTTGACTCATCGAGCAGGAAGGAAGTGAGGTCAGCGAGAGAAAAAGAGGAAATGAGAAACGAGGGCACAAAGAAAGAGAGAAACTTCCTGTCCTACCAAACTTTTGTCATTGTCATTGTTAGTGTGTGTGTGCGTGGGTGTGTGTGTGTGTGTGTGTGTTTCTGCACAAGCCAGTAACCTGTCCATTCCAACACCACTTAGAACCAGGCTCATATCACATGGATAGAGAAGGACTTTGCCCGTATTAGCGGCCAGGTGAGTTGCGCCAGCTCCTCTATAGCTCTGCAAACACACTCCTACACTTCCTGCACCTTCTCTGGTTCACACCAAGTGTACGCAACACCAACGTGCACCGCAGGAGCCTGGCATCAACGTCTCCTAAGATAACTGCTGCAGAATTTGAAGAGATGTTTGCATGCCAGGACGGTTAAAACACATTTGACTTTTCTTTAGCTGGGAATATTACAGCAAACAAATAAGTTTACAGAGGCGACAAACGGTCATAATGTTACAAGAATAAACATATTTTTAGTTTTTCAAGAAAAAGTGCCATTGTTAGGTAAAATGTCTTGTCATTTAAGAACCATTTCATATTTTTGGGAAGTGGGGAAGCCATATTATAGGATTCACGTTGCGATATTACGAGAAAAAAGTTCTACCATGGCGAATATGCAGTAGCACGTTTACTTTCTCCTTTAAATATCTACCTAAAAAGTGGAAAGTGGTTTGATGGAGCAATACAGGGAAGAAACAAGAGCAGTGCAGCATTGGATCCAGCAATAAAACCAGCAGAGGGCGCTGTCTGGCTGGACATTTTCCAGCTGGAAGATGCTCTGACAAGAGATGATGTTGAGCAACCACACGTTTTAAAGTTTCAAGGCTGTATATGTGTAATTGTTGCGTAAAACTGAATTTGAAATGCATTTATTACGTGCGCGTGAGAGGCATATGGTACAATTTTCAGTATAAAAAAATTCATATTTTAAAGTATGAGTGCGTCCTTTAATCTTGTATTTATTTTTTGGCATTCGTATTGGACTGTAATTCTCACAAATAGCGGGATTTACTGTCGTTATATTATGAGTGGAAAAAGTCTTGAAAAATTACCAGAAAAAATGTCAATGTTACAAAAATAGTCACATTAGGAAAGTTTTTTCTAGAAAAAATGCAATTTCGGGAAAATATTCACATTTCTTTAGAGAGAGACAAAAATATTACCAAATGTTTAAGAAATTGGTTGTATTGTTTCAAAAAATGTTTCAAAAAAATTTATTAGTCATCTTTCGTTTATTGCAGTAAATTGGTTCCAAACGGTGATAAGTACATTTCCGGAAGCTTGGATTTCATTATGAAATATTTTTATAGTTATGGCATAAATATCATTTTTAACATTATTAGAGCCTTCAAGACATGAAATAAACATTCAATTTTATTTATATTACCCAATAGAGTAGACATAATCAGAGAAAGTAAAACATATTAGACATAAATAAGATAACAGGCTCACAAGTTAGCAGTTTTTTTTCTGGACAGCGTACTTCCTGTGGTGGCTGTTGTCTCATGAATGTATTGTAATGGCGCCTTTTAATGGCTTTACCCATGTATCACCAAGTATAGCAGCTATAATAAGAGCAAATAAAACTCCTGCTCATGTGTGTCACAGTAAATGTGTTCCCTAGGGAACTTTAGGGGCTGGAGGAAGATGTGTGGAGGACAGGAAGTGACGTCAAAGAGGTATTATGATGATTATTATTGTGGCTGCGGTGAGACGATTTAAACCTGCAGTTAAGGCCTCTTCCGGCAATCACGTTTGATGCCTGCCTCACCCAAACCATGTGACACCTAGTGGCCAATGTAGAATACTGCATTCACTGTTAGAATGCATCTTCTGCCTTGTATTTGGATTTTACTTCATTTAGTTGGTAAATTCAGCCATTTTATGCTTGAAAATGTGTAATTTAGGCCAATGATTTGTACAATGGCCTTAAATATGCATGTTTGAAAAATGTACAAATAGGCGATCATTTATTAATGTTTGGGAAAAAAACGCAGTAGAGTGAGGCATATTCATCTACATAACAATCATTTTAGTGGTAGGGTGCAGAAAAAGCACGTAAACTTCTCTCGAAAGCCCCGGAAAAGTGCTTAAATGTCATTGGGGGCGGGCACATTTAGAGGACAGGATGATTAGGAAATAGACAATAAGGAAAGGACCTCAGACAGGAAGATCTCCATAAAGTGTTGTGACTTGTCCTCATCTTGTACATTTTTCACTTTTCAGAACTTCATCTTAAGTCACCTGGACCAATGAGTTTGCACGGAATGGTATCGGCGTCGCGTGTGTGTGTGTGTTTTCGTGTCACCTGTAGAGTCTTGCGTGGCGTTTCAGTTGCGTGGCTCCTTTTGGGTGCAGGGTTGTGAAAAATGAAGGCGAGCTCTTCCTTCCTGCTTGCCGACATCTACGTCTGGTTCCTGTTCATCTGCAGTCAGTCCGTCCCTAAAAAGGAGGTCAATAACGGCGTTGTTGTATGAAGACCCGTGCTCGGACATGGGCGTCGTCACGGCGATACAGGTGGCATGGCTGTGTTAGGATGGAGAAAGACAAGAGAAAGTTTAAACTGAGTCGCTTTCTCACCTTCCACCTGTCCAAAAAGACTGAAGGCTTGGCGGGGGCTGCCCACACTCTGCCTGCACCGAGGAACCACTGGACGGTAACGCCGCAATGTTGACTAGAATATTGTCGACTTGTTGTCTCGCTGCTTCCTGTCGTCCCGACGCAGATGTTGTGTTGCTCTTAAGGAAGAACTTTGTTCCGTATCTTGCTCGTATTAAAGTTGAATAGCTTCACTGGATTGTTCAACACTTGGTCTGCTGTGCCACCAATGAGTGTTGGACCATCAGGTGGTTTTCAGTTGAATGTTGTAATTGGAGCAGAGAAAAGTTGTGAGCATTGAAGTCATGTTGTTATTAGAAAAAAAGAGCTAAATGTTATAAATGTCATTTTTTAAAACTGCAATGTTGCAATGCAGAAAAAGTCTGAAGTCATCATGTGGAAAAAGTCTTTTTGTAGATAAAGGTAGCAGCACAATAACCGTCATTTTATGTGACATTGTTTTTTGGGGGGGGGGGGGTTAGAAAAAGTTGTAAAGTTCCAACAACAATACAGTCCAATCCTGCAAATGCCGAAAAAAGCCGCAAATAATGGACGCGGCCATAAAAATACCTGTTTGGCACTTCCGAGATGTGCAGTTACACAACACTTGTCCTAGCATCTTCCTGCTGGAAAGTGTTGAGTGAACTGCCTTATAAAACAGCCCTCTCTGCTGGATTACGTGACAACATTAGGTATGTACTGTATGGAGAAGTAATATCATTTTGGTGTGGGAACAAAATAATGTTAACATGGAGAAAAAAGTCAGAAGATGTTGAGATTCTAAAAATATCAAGTCAGGGAAAACGGGGATTACATGTCATGACAGACATGCTATGTAAACAATTATATTATGAGAATGATGTCATGTTTGTGTATATTTAGAAAAAGATTTGCATCTAATCATCCGATTGTACTGATATCAGAATCACCAATCCATTTTCTATGCCACCTATCCTCACTGGTGGCGTGCTGGAGCCTATCCCAGCTGACTTTGGGCGAGAGGTGGTGAACACCTTGGACTGGTGAAAGGAGTTCCAACATTCAAAAGTCCAATTACTTTTTTTTTTTTTTTTAAGAAAAATGTAGGGTGTAAAAAATAAAAAAATAAAAAGATTGTAATGAGAAAGACCTTCATACCCATGATGGACATCTGGACAATGCTGGCTTATCTTTCCCTTCAACCTTTGCAACCAAACGGCTGCTAATGCTTGTTTCACGTTTGTTTCATGTAACGCACGTGTCATTGCCTGCTTTACTTGGGCTTTCAAAGCGTGTGCCGACCAGCACGGGTGACAAATATTATTGATCACAACGCTGGTTTGACCTGACCTATTTACACCATTTAAAAACTCGAATGCAGCGTTTGCACTTTGGAGGCGAGCGCGTGCGCCAGGTCTTTGATTCATGAGCGTTAAAAAGGATGAAAGAAGCGGGAACAAAGTTGTGACGTTGCGAGAATGGTCCCAAGCTTTCAGGGAACAAAAGCCATCTAGCAGACAGCAGATCTGAACTTAAAATGTGGAATTTCAAAGTGAAAGTTGTCATGGCAGGAAACTGTCAACATGTCTGCTAGGCTGGTGGCTGTCGAGTTCATGTACATGAAAATGACTGGAAGTCAAAGCAAAAACAGGAAGTTCTTTTGTATTACGTGTGATATTACTCATCAGCGGGTTCCTTCTAGGATGACGGTGAAATCAAGGAGATCAACATCACCCACCTGGTCAAAGAGGGTTCGGAAAAAGCGGACGCTTCTCACTTTGAGCTCCTCAAAGTGCTGGGTCAGGGTTCCTTCGGGAAGGTAAGGTGCCAGGTGAACGGACCTTCATTCGTGCGGTGCCAGCAGGTGTTCTCTTCACGACTCTCCGTGCAGGTGTTCCTGGTGCGCAAGGTGACCCCTCCTGATGACAACCAGCTCTACGCCATGAAGGTCCTCAAGAAGGCCACACTTAAAGGTACAGTACAGCGTGCGATTGAATGGGGTCAATTCAATAAAACTAAAATGAAGTAAAACTACTCCCCCTTCAAAAACAGGTGCTACGCAGGTGCTTCGGGAATTAATAAAGCCTTGTGTAAATTCTGTTCTATGGTTATCACACTTTTGCTACCACTGGTACCCTTGCATGGCGGCATCACATCAAAAAAGGAGTCAATTCCCGAAATCCTCACTGAGCTATAATCTCCGGGAGATTTGCTGAAATCACTTTTACAGTTTTAGGAGGTTGAGCACCCCAAAGATGCAATGATGCAATAGTTTCATTTTGATTGAAATAACCGTAAGGTGCCGCACGGAGGCCTAGTGGTTAGCTTGTCCGGAGATCTGGGTTTGAATCTCCGTTGGACGTTTCTGTGTGGAGTTTGCACGGTCTCCCCGTGCGTGTGCGGGTCGTCTCCGGGGTACTACGGCTTCCTCCCACATTCCAAAGATATGCATCAATTGCGATTGGCTGGCGACCCCCTGGTGTGCCCCGCCTCCTGCCCAAAGTCAGCTGGGATAGGCTCCAGCATTCCCCCGCCACTCTGAGAATTAAGCAGCAGAGGAGACGAAAATGAATGAAAGTAAGAATAATTATAATACATTAAAATAATAAATATACATATTTAAATAAATCAAATGTGTGGGGTTTTTTTTTAGGTTTTAATTTTTTTTAATCCAGAAAATACATAAAAATATACAGTATGTTTTAAAATATATTAAATAAAACAAGATTTTTTTACTCAAATATGATTATTAATCCAATTCATTCAAATAATAATGATAATGATAATAATAATGAAAATCCCTCAAAATACACCCCCTGATCTTTGCCCCAAGACGACCGGTCCGAACCAAAATGCCCGAGTTTTAGCAAATGGTTCCAGCAGCGTAGTGTTCACGCCCTGCGCTGCGCTCATCCTCACACCGGGGAGCCACAGACGGCAATAAATACAATGATAAATGCTCCAATGTGGTTCTTTTTTTCTTTTGTTTTCATCCTTTCATTTTGTCAACCGCTCTGCTTCCTTTTTCAGTGAGGGATCGCGTGAGGACCAAGATGGAGAGGAACATCCTGGCTGACGTCAACCACCCGTTTATTGTCAAACTGCACTACGGTCCGTCAGTGACTGCAGTTGCTCGCCACCGACACGACACGACACTGAAATGTCACGTATGTAATTGCAGCTTTCCAGACCGAAGGGAAACTCTACTTGATCCTGGACTTCCTCAGAGGAGGAGATCTCTTCACCAGGCTGTCCAAAGAAGTCAGTGTTGGGATGCTACTGCTCACACACGTTGTATTGATGAAGCACTCCTCCTGAGGTGCCTTTGGCTTACTTTTTTTTTTTTTTACAGGTGATGTTCACAGAGGAGGATGTGAAGTTTTATCTGGCAGAGCTGGCACTGGGCCTGGACCACCTCCACAGCTTAGGCATCATTTACAGAGACCTGAAGCCGGAAAAGTAAGAACGTATAAGAACGCTCGGGCAATATATTCCCTTTACTAGATATGATTCTGTCCCTGAACATAGATTCCAAAGTGTCAGGTGGCCACATAGAGCTACATTTTATTTGCCACTTTCTCATGCACTCCAAATTATTATTCAAAATATCAAAGAAAACAAGTTGTCATTGTGTATACGTTTTCACATTTCAGAAACCTAGAAAAATATTAGAAAATAATGCATTCAACAAAGAAGAAGTTAGATCAGGACCTTTCCTTTAGTTCCCAAATTCCCATTTAGGAAACATAAAGAAAATCCGAAAATCCCTGCCTGGAAATCCCTAACTGGAACCAAAAGAAGAGATCATATCTCGCCCGTATTAGCCTCAATGCACTGGTTACCAGTACAATTTAGAATTGAGTATAAAATTCTCCTTCTATAAAAGGACAGGCTACACGGCCAGGCACCAGGATATCTTAGTGTTCCTAGAACCCAATCAACCCAGCAGAGAACTGCTCTCACGAAACTTCAGAAGTAGAATGGGGGGTAGATCCTTTAGTCACCAGGCTCCTCTGTCTTGGAACCATCTCATCTCCCCGACTCAAGCCGGGGGGCAGACACCCTCTCTTATTTTCAAGTCACCTCCAAACCCACCTCTTTGCTGAAGCATGCAGTTAGAACTGACCCATGATATGCTGATATGCATCGGAGACTTCTGGCTCGATCGACCATGTATTCCTCTATTCTTCTAGTTTTTTTTTTTGCCTCCGTCACTAAATGTTTGCTCATGTGGGGTTTCAGTCGGCTGTCTGTGACCTTCATGTGTAAAGTGCCATGAGATGACTGCTGTTGTGCTTTGGAGCTATACAGATACATTTGAATTGCACAAAGACAGAAGATACATGGTCATGGTCGTTTAGGCTGGATGAGCGTTTTGCACATTCTGCTGACATTTCCTACTCTTGTCTTCTAGCATTCTGCTGGATGAGGAAGGTCACATCAAACTCACAGGTCAGCGCCTGCACTTTTTTTTTTTTTTTGCAATTATTTTGCCCACCATCCACAATCCTTACGTGAGACTGAAAAAAGGATGCCAGGGTCCGTTTGACATTGTGTCAAATTGATATTTAGTAAGAATATTTCAAGAAAAAACTTTGTGATGTGGATGAAAAAAAACATTTTATTAGTATGGACTTTGGTATTTGCTTTATTATCCCATTTTTGCTGGGTTTTTTGGGGGGCTTTTCCAAATATTTCAACATTCTTCTTAAATTATTCTTGTAAATGATTAGGACTTTATTCCCATAATATTCAAACTTTTTCCCCCTACCTAATTTCCAGAAATTACAACTTTCTCATAATACAACTAAAAAAAGAATATTTGCTACTAAAATGACATTATTTTTCGTTTATTGTTCAATCTCGTAAAATTGCTACTATAAATTTGACTGTAAAATATGACTTTTTTTCTCTTAAATGACTTTTTTCTTGGAAAGCTACAGCAGTTTTGACCTTTTCTAAGATTTCTTGTTTTTTTTTTTTGTTTTTGTTTTTTACAATTTCTATTTTCTTCTTCGTACATTTGAATTATTACTTTATCCCCAAAATATTTGACGTTTTTCTGGTTACATTGTAACGTATTATGGCATTACAAAAAATTGTTAATTTTCCTTTGCATGACCTTATTTTTTTTTACAGTTTTTTGTTTTCATTATTTTTCTTGCAAAATTATAGTTTTAGAATGTGCCGCGGGCCAATAAAAACACGGGACGCAAACGGCCCACGGGTGACACTTTGGACACTTGGTCTATAAACTCCTAAAACTTTGCAGAGGAACACGCCCACAAATGTTGCTCAGATTGGAGTTACAGATGTACGCCATCTCCTGGTGCAAAGGTGAACTACATGAGGCATCCTATTGAGTTCTGTTGTGTCGGGAACCTTTCGTGCTAAGAGCCAAAAAAAAATTTTTAGAAGATGAGTCTGAGTTTGATGGATGAAAGTGCTGAGAAGGTTTAAAAGTCGTTAAAAAGAAGTTAAAAAGTCAGACAAAAACATTACACAAAACATTCTACATTATAAAACAATTCTATTTGGAATTGTAATATTATGACTTTACTCCCAAAAATTTTTTTTCCCCAACCTAATATTTCAAACATTACAACTTTATATTGTTTTGTTTCAAAAAATTAAAATTTTTATTAAAACATTTTATTAAAACATTTTAATCAAAATGAACTCTGTTACTAAAATTACATTGATTTTACTCATAAGATTACAAGTTTATTCTCCTAAAATTGTGACTTTTTTCTCTTAATATTTTGAATTTGTACTCTTGAAATTACAGTATTTTTTCAATGTTTTCAACTTTTCTCATAATTATGTTGTGACTTTATTCCTGTAATATTTCGATTTTACTCTCCTAACCTTTTCTACAACCTAATTTTCCAAAAATGACAACTGTTTTTTAGTTAGATTACATATTTTTCTTCTTAAGATTTTGGCTTTTTTTTTTTTTGTAAAATGACTGCTCATTTTTCAATTTTTACTGTTTGCTTCAAGTTTTTTGTTAAGTCGTATTTTTAGACCGCGGGCCAATAAATCACTCGGACCGCACTTTGAACACCCCTGTTGTACAGCAGGATATGTGGCATGTGGTCGTATGATGACCTCACAGTCAGGAGGATGAGGGTTCGAATCTCCGTTGGGCATCTCTGTGTGGAGTTTGCATGTTCTCCCCGTGCGTGAGTGGGTTTTCTACCAGGTACTCCGGTTTCCTCCCACATTCCAAATAAATGCATGTTAGCTTAATTGGCGACTCTAAATTGTCCATAGGTATGAATGTGAGTGTGAATGTTTGTTTGTCTATATGTGCCCTGCGATTGACTGGCGACCAGTCCAGGGTGTACCCCGCCCAAAGTCAGCTGGGATAGGCTCCAGCATACCCGCGACCCTGAGGATAAACGCTATAGAAAATGGATGGGTGGATATTTTAATTAAAAAACTCAATTATGGTGTTTAGAAACGTCTGAGGGCCATATGTGCTCATTAAAAGAGCCACATCTGGCTCCCCAGCCGTAGGTTCCCTACCCCTGCTTAAAGGGCTACGAGGCCAATCACAATAGGGAAAAAAAACGATACAGGCATTACATTTTTATGCCAAAATCTGCGGGCCAATATTAGCAGGTAATATTAAAATGATTATTTCAATTGTGTGTGCTCCAGATTTTGGTTTGTGCAAAGAAGCCATCGACCACCACGAGAAGGCCTACTCCTTCTGTGGTACCGTGGAGTACATGGCGCCTGAGGTTGTCAACCGGCAAGGACACGCCCACAGCGCCGACTGGTGGTCGTTTGGAGTACTGATGGTAAGCGAGATGTACGACGGTGCAGTCCATGTTCCTTCGTGTTAAAAAGCGTCGCTAGAATGCAAAGTAAAAGTGTTAATACAAGCGTCTTACGTTCTCTCCGCCAGTTTGAAATGCTGACCGGATCGCTACCTTTCCAAGGAAAGGACCGCAAAGAAACCATGAACATGATTCTCAAGTGAGTGGAAACCCAAAAGCCTGCTTTTTCAGAACCTTTCAGTTGTGATGGATGATTGACGGCACCCTCTCCCGTCCGTGCAGGGCTCGTCTGGGAATGCCTCAGTTCCTCAGCGCCGAGGCCCAGTCTCTGCTCAGGGCTCTGTTCAAGAGGAACCCGGCCAACAGACTGGGTCCGTAATTAATTTAGGGTCAGCTTATCGGAGTACGATAGTAGTTCAAAGTACGTGCATACAGCGCTCTGTACTTGAAGTTACTACAATAGAGAAGATTTTTCCCCCTTAATTATTCAATTATGGATCAATACAATAATAATTTATCTTTTAAAGTGGCTGTTATTTAATGTTCACGTATTATTAGTATTTAATATTTTAATTCATGCAGTAGTTTATTTTACTTGACTTTGTTTGTATATATTTTATCATATTAATAATTATTAATGAATATATAATAAATGCATGTACTTTTGGGCATTTTTAAACAAATGATATCTAAATTGAAAAAGACCTGCATGTAATATTAAAATAAACAATTTCAAGTTTAGTTCAGTGGTTTTATTTTTTTATGTTACAATGAATTACCATTAATATTCGAATATTAGGACAAGTGGTAAAGAAAATGGATGGATAATTATTACATTTTTTGATTTTACTATTCATTTATTTAGTTTTTAAAATATACCTGTAATTATAATTTATTAATAATAAATAATAATTAATCATATTAATAATTGTTATTATTATTTTATCATTATAAATATATCTACTGTGTTTATTTGACATTTTTTTAAATATATATTTGAAAAAAGCCTATTTAAATAGTGACATAAATATGATTTAATATGTTTTATTCTAGGATCTGGTCCTGACGGAGCAGAGGAGATCAAACGTCATGGTTTGTTTTCCAACATCGACTGGAATGTGAGTTTTGTTTAATTTTTTCTAAGCATTTTTTTTATTTCTCATTTGCATTTATATTAATATTATTTTAATATTGATTTATATTTATGTATTATTATTACTTATTGTAAGTGTAAAGAGAGTGCTTTGTTTTCATCAACTTTGTTTATTGGAAGATATGTCACATACAGCCATACAACAACACAGACCAGACTACTTCCGCTTTTTTCCCTGCTCACTTAATAACCCCAAGCAGGATTTAAACCGTCGAGTAACTGAACCCCCGACATACACAAAGATACAACCCGAATCAACCGAACATCTCCAAAAAAAATTAAAAATTATATATTTATATATATAAAGAGAGAGATACACACATACGTATAAACCAATAAAAAGGGGGGGGCATAATATAATTACTAAAAATAAACGACATAAATAAATTATAATAATAGGAAATAAGTACGTATGTTTATAGATACATAAGTAAAGTAAATGGGGGGCTCAGTCATCACAGCCAGACAGGGAGGTCAATGAATCAATATGGTTTAGGAGAGGTCTCCACATCCTCTCAAATGTCACTGTGGACCCGTTGAGGGAAAATCGAAGCTTTTCGAGCTTGATAGAAAGTAACACCTCCCTCATCCACATGCCGCGTGAAGGAGGCTGAGGGGCCTTCCGATTAAAAAGGATAAAGCGTCTTGCCAACAAGGTTACAAAGGCTCAGACCCTCTGCATGGTTTTAGATGCAGTTGGTAGCAAGGGGACGCCAAACAAAGCCAAAAAAGGTTCAGGTGAGATATCGATGCAATATGCTTTATTAGGGTATTGAACATTTCTGAGCATAATGTGGTAAGCTTGGGACAGAACCAGAACATGTGGGAATGGTTGGACAGAGATCGTTTGAATTAGGGTCGATCCGAGACAGTTTCAAATTGGTAAAGGGACATTTATTCACCACCTTGCACTGGAGTAGGCCATGTCTAGCACAAATGGATGAGGAGTGAACCGATTGCCAATAATCATCTGGTAAGATGGTTCCTCTCAGGACTCCTTAAGGGTCCTGGGAGTGTGAACTTGAGGGACACATATGTGTGTGTGTGTGTGTGTGTGTGTGTGTGTGTGTGTGTGCGTGTGTGTGTGTGTGTGTGTGTGTATATATATATATATATATATATACACACACACACACACACACATATGAAGAATGTGACAGAACGTGGTCCCACCGGTTACCATGGAAACTGTGGCGGGCGCTGAGAACATCTGTGAAAAGGTCAATTCAAGTAGACATCACCTGAGCAGGTGGTCACCACGCATGGACGGGGTGCCACAGGCACATTAAACATCCAGGAGCACTCACCTCCTCTGGTTTTCGGCCCTCACTCGCTCCGTATAGAATGCGTGGGCGCTGTCCGGAGTATGGAAGGTGACCGTCTCATCCTTGGATGAAACCTGCAGGCATGCTGGGAAGAGCAGCCTGAACTTCCCTCCTTTCTGGTAAAGGGCTTGTTTGATTTTGTTGAAGGAGGCTCGCTTTATGGCGGTTGCAGCACTGACGTCTCGGTATAAGAGAAGTGATTTCTTGACAAAATATACCAAAGTAAATAATATTGTCTGTAGCACTTGTGTGGGGTCTCTTTCCTTTTTTTTTTGTACTGTACATTGAATTCTGCCTAGCAACAGAGGTGGTCATGCAAACCCTGAGGATGTCAAATGTTTCTCCGTTCAGAAACTATTCCGCAGAGAAGTCAAACCTCCGTTCAGACCAGCGGTGGCACGCCCCGACGACACCTTCTACTTTGACTCAGAGTTCACCTCCCGCACCCCTAAAGGTCGGAGTTCAGATGCGTCGCCCTGGAAGACAAAAAAAAAAAAAATCTCACATTTCGGGCTTTTCCTTCCTTCAGATTCTCCCGGCGTGCCGCCGAGTGCCGGTGCTCACCAGCTTTTCAGGGGCTTTAGCTTCATCGCGTCGTCGCTGTTGGAAGAAGAAGGTGTAACCGAGCCGGTGCAGCCCCCGCCTCACCCGGTGGTCCAGGTAGGACATCAGTTACACAGAAACTGGCGTACTCTCTGGCTAGTGGAGTATTTTGGGTCTTATTTTGTCGTTCTGGCCTCTTATTTTGCACGTAGGACGGAGCAACTGCATTAATTACCTGACACATTCTATTCTGCTGTAGGACTTTGTGGATTATTTTGGGTCTTTTTTTGAGTTTTTGAGTATTTTGTCATTGATTGCAAGACAGGCGATCGCATTAATTCAATGACACGTTCTATTCTTGTGTAATAATGACATTTCTATGACTTTGTGGAATATTTTTTATTTTGTGCAGTGTTACTGTTTTCTTCAACGCCGCTTTTTTTTGTTTTCGTTAATGACATTTTCTAAAACAGACACACACAAAAAACAACACAAAAGCTGACATGCAGGGTATATAACAATGATAAAAATGTGAATATATTTATATAAATATGCAGAAAGCCCATTAAGACATGCCTATATAACGTTTTGGATATATTGTATGATTATATTAGCCTGTTAGGATTAAATGTAATAAAAAGGCATTTAAATCAATATTTACAATTATTACATTAAAAATAAAAATACAGGTTTAAAATTATTATTAGCAAATAATATTAAATTAAGTACCAATAAGTAGATTTGTTTTTAGATGTTTTTACATTATTTCATATTATTATTAATACATGTAGTATTGGAGTTTTTTAAATGGATATTTAAAATGTAATTATTTGACAATGTTTACAAAATATAGAATATCCAGTTGAGCCCTATCCTTTGATTTTTTTTTTTGGCCCTCGTTGTGAAAAGTTGTATAAAAACTCTCCGTAAGAGTTGAAATCCATTTCTCCAAAACAGCAGCTGCACGGGAAGAACTTGTTGTTCAGCGACGGCTACGTGTTGAAGGAAGACATCGGCATGGGCTCCTTCTCCGTGTGCAAGCGATGCGTCCACAAGGCCACCAACACGGAATACGCCGTCAAGGTAGAGCAGATCCCCCCACTAGAACACCCCTCTTTCCTGCTCCTTGTTTGCTGCTCCTTGCTCTCTTTCCTGCTAAGCTTGTTTGTTATTCCAGATGATTGACAAGACCAGCACGGACCCCTCCGAGGAGATCGAGATCTTGCTTCGGTACGGACAGCACCCCAACATCATAACGCTGAAGGATGTAAGGATGACTGCGCTCGCGAGCAAACACCTGCTCCTCTGTGTGAGCTTCTGAGACGACAGGAACCCATTCTTTCCGGGTGTGTTGCAGGTGTACGACACGGGGAAGCAGGTGTTCCTGGTGACGGAGCTGATGCGCGGCGGGGAGCTTCTCGACCGCATCCTCAAGCAGAAGTCCTTCTCGGAGAGGGAGGCCAGCGCCGTGCTGTACACCATCACCAAGACTGTGGAGTACCTGCACTCACAAGGGGTGAGGATAGCTTGCAATCACACCACATCGTAGTCATCCGCACCCATACGTTGGTGTTTATTGTAGAGTTCCGAATAATAGCACTGTTATTAGTATATTTGTACTGCTACATGGCAAACAAGTTACCAGTAGTTACCGGTAGGTAGTTGGTTTGGAACCAAGATTGTGCTGGTTTGCTAGTGTGTTTGGGGTCTTGTTGAAAGAGACATTTCAAGGGCATAAGCCAACATGACCTCTTCAAGTATTTAGACATATGCAAACTGATCCATGATCCCTGCTATGGGATAAATAAGCCCAACACCATAGTAGGAGTACACACCGTCTTCACTGTGTACTGTGGCTTCAATTCAGAGTTTGGGGGTCGTCTCACAAACTGTCTGCGGCCCTTGAACCCGAAAGGAACAATTTTACTCTCAACAGTCCACCAAATGTTCCTCCATTTTTCTTTACGCCAGTTTGGCAAATTGTAACCTCTTCGGCTCATGCTTTTTTTTTTTTTTACAAGAGGGACTTTGAGGGGGATTCTTGTAAATAGATTGGCTTCACACAAACATCTTTTAACTGTCACAGTACTTACAGGTAACTCCAGACTGTCTTTGATCATGCAGGAGCTGATCATTGGCTGAGCCTCTGCCATTCTGGTTATTCCTCTATCCATTTTCATAGTTGTCTTCCATTTTCTGCCACGTGTTCTGGTTTCATCCTTAAATAGGGGCCACCTGATTCTCACCTGTTTTTTTTTTTTAGCAAAATTGATCCCTGGTCAGTGATTGAATGCAACACTGCTATTTTTTTTAACACACCCCTTTCAACTAATTGCCCAATTGCACAGCCTTAAGAGCGTGCATATCTTGAATGCTGAGAATCTAGTGCACCTACCGGTAACTTGTTTGCCGTGTAGCAATAAAAACATCATAACAGTAATTGATTTGGTTAGTCACGTTGGACTTCTATTATTTTGAACACTACTGTATGTGTGTATTGTTTGTGTAGGTGGTGCACAGAGACCTGAAGCCCAGCAACATCCTCTACGTGGACGAGTCGGGCAACCCCGAGTCCATTCGGATCTGCGACTTCGGCTTCGCCAAGCAGCTGCGCGCCAACAACGGTCTGCTGATGACCCCTTGCTACACTGCCAACTTTGTAGCTCCCGAGGTGAGCCTGTAGAACCCAATTTAGGAAACAACAGAACTAGGAAATGCGCGTTCCGCGGTCAAAGTAAATATTTGTATTTCCAGAACCTTTAGGGGTCTTGGTGCTAAAATAAGCTGCTAAAATAAAGTCGTGATTGTTGTGTGGATGGCAGGTGTTGAAGCGTCAAGGCTACGATGAAGGCTGTGACATCTGGAGTCTGGGAGTCTTACTGTACACCATGCTGGCTGGGTAAGTCCACATTTGACCCCGCCCTTAATGTTGTACTCACACCGTCCCAAATACCCCCCTGCTAGTTTTACTCCATTTGCCAACGGGCCTGAGGACACCCCAAATGAGATCCTGAACAGGATAGGCAACGGTCACTTCAGTCTGTCTGGAGGCAATTGGGACACGGTGTCCGACGCTGCGAAGGTACAGCCTGACTTGGCCTCTTGGGATTTCCTTGGGACTTAACTTTACCCAAACGTGCTCCGTTCCTCCAGGACCTGGTGTCCAAGATGCTCCATGTAGACCCGCATCAGAGGCTGACGGCCAAGCAGGTCCTCAGACACCCGTGGATTGTCCAGAGAGACAAACTCCCCAACAGCCAGCTCCCACACCAGGACCCCAAACTGGTCAAAGTGAGCAAATCCAGTTTGTGAAACCAGTAAAATGATACTCATTTATATATAATTATTATATAATAATTATTTTTTGTGTTGTATTTGACTGATATGTTATATTTATGATATAACAATATCATTTAATTTGCTTAGAAATCATCTTATCTTATTAAACTTTTGGCTTTAGGATAAATCATAAAGTGGCAAAAGACACATTTGATTATTAATTTTTTTGTGTGCTGTAATTGTGACATTTAAATTGTTTCTAAATGCACATTTGTATTTTTTTTTACAAATTTGTGCAATTTTAATTAATGATCAATTATGATTTAACTTTAAATTTGTCTATATATTATGCAATACATGTCTTATTACATTATATCATTTTTTTGGTGCAGTTTACTTGTTAAAAAAAAAAAAGTTATTTCAAAAAGTTAAGTTCAACATTTTCAAATACAACTTAGTTGAGTTACTTATACAACATCTACTTTATCAATTATATTTTCTACAATAAACACATTTTTATTCATACTTAAATTGTAAATGTATTTTTCATGTACATTTTCATATTTTGGTCTGACTTTTGATTTACATGTAATATTGATTACATGTAATATTTGATTTACATGTAATATAATGTCTTTTTAAATAATTTTTCAATAATGTCATTCAAATTGTAATACATTTGAGATGAATTCATGAAATCCTCACCAGGACCCTGTGCAGGAACAGGAAGTGAGAACGAAAACGGCTGTTAGTCGCTTTTTTACGTGCAAATGGTATTAAATATAAAAGCCTTATTTGGAAGATTGACTAACAGGCTCGCTGCTCTCCAGGGCGCCATGGCAGCCACCTACTCGGCCCTGAAGAACTCGCAGCCCACCCCCGAACTCAAACCCATCGAGAGCTCCTTTCTGGCCCAGCGGCGTGTCAAGAAGCTTCCGTCCACCTCCCTCTAGACACAGACACCTCCCCTGATCGCTCAAGGGGGGCGGGACTACCAGCCAAGGAACACTGACTGTGACCCGAAACACACATTTTGTCTGCTAGAAGATGGATGGAGGGTTGTGTGTAAGGTGTATGTATGGGCGCGCGCGTGTGTGTGCGCGTGTGTTCCTGCATGACCACCATGCCATTTTCACTCAGCTTGCTTGCACGTTTATTGTGTGTCTGCCTGTTTCTTCTTCTTCTGTCTCATTGTTTGTTGATGAGCTTTACATGAGCGGCCTGTGCTGCTAAAATCCTTTTTTTGCCGGCGGCATGGTGGCCGCAGTACTGTCCAAATGTTGTTTCTTTGATATATATATATATATATATATATACAGTACATATACACACATGCTGTATATGCACTGTATATAAGCAATGTGAATACAATAATATATATATAAAGATATATATTTCTGCCATAAATGCCTCCTTGGCTTTGGTACAGCCAGAAAATGGGGATTGTGGGAAATGTTTGTCGGTGTTTCTTGTCCGGCGTCAGTTTGCATGACTTGCAGTGTGCAGTCTTTCCTTCTCTCCGCGTCATATGTTTGTTCTTTTTATGATTTCACTACAAACTGGTGGCTTTCTGTGAAAGAGACTCGGCATGTTCAAAAAATATATCTATATAAGTATCGGCTCTATTTTTTTTGTGTGTGTTTTACTTTTAAAATTTGGCATATCGAATGCACGTTTCCCGTGCTGGCCGCTTTTGTTGTTGATTTCTCTCTATTTGTGGGTTGGTTTAAGATATACTGAGCACACTGCAGACAAAAAAAATAAAGCTAAAGAAAAGGTCTCTTCTTGTGTTAGAGGCCGAGCAGACTGTTCTGACATCATGGAATTAAGTCGTCCTTCAAATTGCTGGTTGTCTTTCATTCATTGTTTTTTATATATATATATATATATATATATATTTTGGGTTTATTTTCAATTGACATCAAGATAGTGTGCCCTCAGTGTGTAGGTCCTGCTTTCAGCTCGGTGCCTATGAGCCTACTTGCTGAGGAGATGTCCAGAATGTCTTTACATGGTTAAAAAAAAAACACACACACACCGGAAGAAGGAAAGAGAGAAAAAATAAAAGCTGTGTGGGGCTCTTTGAACGCCCTATCAATGAAACAGCTGTCTTACCTCAAATGGGATCAAAAGTTATCTTTTTTCTTGTGTGGTGGCAAACAACAAAAAACACATTGCTCCTTTTGACTCAAGTTGTGGTGTGTATCTAATTGTATGATAAAGATGAAGATTTTTATATCTTACAAACATTAAAGATTCAGTTGCTACGGTAATCTGTCTGCTCTTCTGTTTTGATATAGTGTATAATAAAATAGGCAAAAAATACACTTTAAATTCATAATGTAATTAGGGAAACATTTCCATAGGGGGAGAGTTTTTGATTATTTTGGTACACCTTTTTTCTACCAAATGCATTATATAATTATTAAATGACGTCAGTAGCATCAACCAAAGCTGCATTTAAAAACATTTATTTCCAATTACAAATTATTATTACTACTGTCTTTATTACATGCAATATTCAAATTGTCTTTTTTCCATTTTATGAAACAGAAATATGGCTTTTTTTTGGAAAGCGCTTTCGTTATAAAAACCACGCATATTGAAACGGAGAACCGGAAGTGTCATGCAAAACAAGTACCAAAATAAAGGTATACGATGACGCGAGCCTAGATACATACAGTAAGATTAAGATTATAATTTTAGGTGACAGTTGAGATGAATCGTCAAGTTAGACACTCTTGGAATCAATTTCAGTTGCATATAATTTAAAAACTCGAAGAGGAAGCGATGACCCCGGCGAAACGTCGAAGAGGGCGGAAGTGAGGGCACGAGAGGCGGAAGTGAAACATTTCGCGCCAAAACTTGAGCGCCGCCGGGCCAGTCAGTAAGAGCAACAAAAAAGATGGACGTCGCGCACAAGATTAAAGCCAAAGTTTCCGCTGACTTCAAGATGCGGGGACTTATCCTTCGACCGTATGTGTTCTTTTGTGGTTCCAAACTTATTTGACGTACCGTTCGGTTTGTTTGTTAGCTCGCGCTGCTTGGGGAGCTAGCATCGCAAATGCACTAGCTCTACGTGACAGTGAAAGGTCGCTTTTCAGTCGCCATTTAACATACATACATAATGCTGGAGTCGCACTTGGATTTAGTGTGTCCGCTGCCTTCCAGTGTCATTTATTAGCTAACACCAGTCACTGACAACATTCAACTGCCGCAACCTGTTTGTTGTTGTGGTTCAGTGGCGAGGCTGTTACAAACGGGGCTCTGTACGTCGCCGTTTCTGCTCGGGCGCATTTCACTGTAGCACACAACAAAAGCAGGCGCGAGCTGCCTATTGCGGGGGGAGCTGTCATTCAAACGCTTCTTCCATGAACTGCAGGCGGTATTATTGGTTTTCCACCATTACTTAAGTCAGGTTTTCTCACTTTTCTGACTTTGACATAAGTTCTCAAGGGTTTCAGACACAGACATCTGATTACAAGGTTATTGATATTTATGATTGTGAAGATTTCCTGTTTGTTAATTCATAGAAATGGTGACAGGCCTGCGATTTGAAAGTCAAGCTAAAACAAGAAATAACACCTGCAGTAGCAATCATAATGAAGAAAACCGTCACCTAGACAGTTCAGGTGTAGACTTATTGCCACCACTGTGTGAGTGATGGTCTCACCTTGGCCAACCCAATGAAAAATTTCTGGCTCTGCCACTGTTGTGGTTGCAGTTTGCATTCATACTAAGAGCTGTTTTTAATATTTTACTTTGTTTTGTGTTGTCTAGTGAGGCCACCAAGTACCTGGTGGAGGTCCTACTGTCAGTCAGTCCCTCCGAGCTGGATGATGTCATTGAAAGGGTGCTGGATGCAGTGGAGAAGCAGCCACGTCAGTTGTGTTATATGAACAGTACACTATAAATACACGGCATGCACATATACTTCATGTATACTTTGTATGTGATGATGGTTGTCTCCCAGTGTCTTCTAGCGTGATCGAGTTGTCAGTGTTGGAAGGTGCTGTGCAGGACTGCTCTCAGTCCTCCGATGAAGCCATGTAAGTGCAAGATTGGTCATTCTTAAGTTGTAGATTTGGTACTGTGTGCTTGATCGGGTGATTTTATTCACAGAAATAACGTCTTCAACATTATCGGCGCCTTCGACGTGCCCAGATACATTTACAATGTGGAGCGTAAGAAGTTTGTACCGTAAGTGGAGGCGACGTTTCTCTCTGTGATCGGTGGGATGTCTAAAAGTCGTAGAGTTTTTTGCATTTTTGGCATCAAACTGACAGTGCACATTAAATTAAGGGGGTCAACTCATATTTACAACTTTGAGTTGTAAAGATTAATGATGGGAATGGATGGCAAATTTTTTGTGCTAAAACGGAATAAACAAAAGCCAAATTCAATATTACAATATGCAATATATGTATTGAAGCTTTTTGTTATTTTGTGACCAATTTATTTATTTAATGTCCTAGTAAATGATGCATTCATCTGATTGATTGAGAGATGTGATATCCAGGCTGTGTGATATCCACACACCCTTCAGTATTTACCTCTTTGTTTGTACCTCCCAGCATCAGTATGACCAGTCATCCGGCTCCAAGCCTGTGCAGCATCGCCAGAGACAAAGCGGAACTTTTTAGGGAGCGCTACACGATCTTACAGCAGGTCAGTCAGCCTCTGCGTCACGCTCATTTATATTACTTTTTCACACCTGGTATTTCTTTACATGTGTTTCCAGCGCACACGTCGACATGAGCTATTCACCCCGCCTGCCATGGGAGCCGCTGTGGTGGAGAATCAAAACAAGTTTCAGGTACTTTCTACTAAAGCTACCATAACACAGTATTATAATTTTAATATTATAGTAAACTATAAAAGCCAGAAATATTTTAGCAATATAAAAGCCAGAAATATTTTAGCAATAGAAAAGCACGGATCTCCAAATTGTTTTCATTCAGCAAAATTTAAATTTGTACCCAAATAGATATGTTTTTACACACTTGATTATATTTCATTACAGTATAGAACAATTTACACTATATGTAGTATAGCAACAAACTTTTAAAATGAATAGACCAATTTTTCCCCTAATCCCTTAATGTTACTTTTATCCTTAAACTTTTATCTCTTTGAACCCCTCTATTTTGACACGTGTTGATATCCGAGTAGGCATTGGCGTGAATTTGAGACGAGCGCTGCTGTGTTGTCATCAAACCAGCAGATTATTTGGTTGTTTTGTGTTCCCCAGCTAAAGACAATTGAAGCTTTGCTCGGCAGCACGGCCAAAATGGGAGGGGTGATCGTTCTGGGGATGATCACACAACTTAAAGAGGTGGGCCACGTTATTTTTGCTCTATTCCGGATCACGTAAAGACATGACGTTGCGTCTGAAATGTCTGGTATTGCTTTTCTTTTATAGGGGAAATACCACTTGGAGGATCCAACAGGAACAGTCGAGCTTAACATATCTAAAGCAATATCCTTTCATTTACAACTATAACAATGGGTCAGATTTTGCGTTATTTAAATATTTGCCTTCATTCGGCTTCCACCAGTTTCATAACGGCCTTTACACAGAGTCCAGTTTTGTTCTGGCTGAGGGTAAGACGTAGTTACTTGTGTTGTTAAAGGCTCACTGACATGCTTTGCTTCTATATGTTATATATTGTTTGTTATTATCATCTACATTGTTCGTTTTTGAGTCGCTTATCCTTCGATTGTTTTAAATCGTCCTGATTTAAATTGATTCCCACCGTGAAGATGTCACTGTGAAAAGATGTTTCTATAACATGTATAATGGTGTACACAGCCTTGTCGCTGCAGACTATTGTACACTAGTTGTTTAGAATACAATACTGTATGTAAACAAGACTTGACTTACTGTTCTTTGGCAACATTGTGGTGGTCCTTCTCTTTTTTTTTCGATTTACTTTTAAGTACTTTGAAGCCAAATGCTTCTTGTAAAGGTGTTCCTTCAACGTGGTCATCAGTGAAATGTAGACTACAAAAAAAGAAATCACGGTGGGATTCCATCTGTCACTCAATTTCTGCACTTGCTTCGTATGTTTTTGTCTTAAATATTGCTCTTATGGAAAAGAAAAATGTAAACATCCAGCAGCAACACAGCGTTTTGGCATGACTTCTATTTTGTTGAAAAATACACGGAACAAAGTCAACGGGCTACCTCGAGAAGCATTTGATTACTCAGCTTGAGGTGAGAGGTGTTATTCTACTTATGGAAATGACGCTTGGTTGTTGTGAGTTCGCCATGGCCGCCGCTGTTGCTAATTTACCCTTTGCTTTCAAAAAACAATGTAGAACATAGTTACAAACTAAATCTAACATATTTAAACAAAATGTCAGTCTCTCTTTACAAATGCCTGTTAGCCAGCAAAATCTTAAACGCGGTTTTGTCTTGCAGGTTGGTACGAGGACTCGGTGTTCCACGTTAATGGTTTCGGTACGCCACCAATAGAGCCTTCATCAGCCACAAGGTCAGAGGGACATGGTCTACCTTGCACAGTCCTTACATGACCTCATATCGTCCTCTTCTGTTACCAGGGCGTATTTCGGCAACATCAACTTCTTCGGCGGGCCATCCGCCACGTGCGTGAAGGCGTCAGCCAAGCTGAAGCAGCTGGAAGAGGAGAACGAGGACGCCATGTTTGTTATCGTCTCAGATGTGTGGCTGGACAGCGTGGAAGTGATGGAGAAGCTCAACCTCATGTTCTCAGGTATGCTGTGGTTTCTCATATAGATTGTTCACGTGAACAATTATCGCCTCGGTATTTTTTTTACCCTAACGCAAAAATAAGTTGTGCCTCTAGGGCTGTTTACCGGTTTCAAGGTACACCTCGATATGAAAAAATCAATTTCAAAACCACCGAATTTGTCCGTCACGCCGTTCCTGCAGTCTGAGAGAAAGTGGAGGTCATTACATGGAAATACTTTGGCGCTTTGAGCTTCCATGTGTGTAGGTAGCATCCACAGGTAGCATCGAGTGGCGCCGGTACAGTTGTGCTGTCATTTGGTCGACATATTACTCACTTCGAGGGTCACCAAATGTGGAGATGTGATTGAGAAGAAAAGAGTAGAAGAGGATGACTGGTATAAAGGAAGTGACTTTTTTTTCTTTTCAATAACCGTATTTCAAAATAACATTTTTGGCCGAGGTTATAATATCAGACTTTCATGGTGTCTAGTAAGACACGCTTTCATACTATAAAATATAAGATTATTGTGTAGGCTGTCATATTATTATTTTTCCATTTAATTTTACTTCATTTTTATTAATCACACATATTATAATAATACAAAAAATTATTCCATTCCCTTCATTTTCTTCCGCTGGTCTGGGTGTGAGTCTTGGGGGGCAGCAGTCTCGGTAGGGAAGTCCAGACTTCCCAGTCTCTGGTGACCTCTTCCAGCTGCCCGGGAGGACACCAAGGCGTTCCCAGGCCAGCTGTGAGACATAGTCCCTCCAGCGTGTCCGAGGTCTTCCCCGGGGCCTTCTCCCGACTGGGCATGCCCCGAAACACCTCACCAGGGAGGCGCCCGGGAGGCATCCGGACGAGATGCCCGAGCCACCTCAACTGGCTCCTTTCGATTTGAAGGAGCAGCGGCTCTACTCTAGGCTTCTCCCAGATGGCTGAGTTCATCACCCTATCTCTTAGGGTGAGTCCAACCACCCTATGGAGAAAATTTATTTCCGCCGCTTGTATCAGCGGTCTTGTTCTTTCGGTCATTACCCATAACTCATAACCATAAGTGAGGGTGGGAATGTAGATGAATCTGTAAACAGAGTGTTTCTTTGCGGCTCAGCTCTCTCTTCACCACGGCGATCCAGTACAGCGACCGCATCACTGCTCACGCTGCACCGATCCGTCTGTCAACCTCACGCTCCAAACGTCCCGCACTCGCAAGGGCAAGCATAAAAGTCCGGTGCCATGCGATTTGGGCAGCAGTCAAGGGCGGGTGTCCGGGCAACCTGGTTTTTGGCGGCTAAATCTGGTTCTTGGGACATGGAATGTCACAACAAATTATATGTTTAATTATTATGATTAGCAGTTGTGTGCCTTTTTAAAATGTTACAATTTTCATGTATAATTTAGTAAATAAAAACCTAAAATGCCTGGCACTTTCTGTAGTTAAGTAAATAAACCAACATACGATTGGTGTCATTCTTTTTCAGGCTATGCTGCAATGCCTCCCACTTGTTTCATCTTCTGTGGAAATTTCTCTTCAGCTCCATATGGGAGAACTCAAATCAAATCCCTCAAAGGTGAGTTATTCCAACTTTTGACATTTCTGGGTAAGGCAGAATAAACCGTATGATGTTTATTGTCTGTGTAGAGTCGCTGAAGGTGTTGGCGGACAGCATATGTGCACATCCCAGCATTCACAGCAGGTATCTTTCATAACAAACTATTTGGAAAAACATCTGACTGACCTTTTTCCCCCCACCTGCAGTAGTCGATTTGTGTTTGTTCCCGGCCCTGAAGACCCCGGTCCGGGTACCATCCTGCCACGGTACAGCCTCTCGTACACATTAGACTTTCAACTAGCATCAATAAATGAACGTTACAATAAAGTTCAGTGGCAGAAATAGGCACGTGATGTTTCTCAACAGACCTCCACTGGCCGATCACGTCACTGAGGAGTTCAGACAAAGGGTTCCTTTCTCCGTCTTCACCACCAACCCATGCAGGTAAGTAGTCCAGGATTTCTCAAACTTAATCATCACCTTTAAAACTAACCCAAATTACAAACACACTGGTACATTTTTGGTACTGGTACACACTAAAAGTTCTACAATTCTGTTTGACCACATTCTGGGTTATAATAACAACATGGAGTTTTCCTTTTAGTGTTCATTAAAACTAAAACTTAATTATGTGTACAGAAATATTCCTAGGGTTTGCTGATTTCCTGATCTACTGAGATGACCAGCCAGTTCTTGGAAAGTGCTGGTGGTTCTAAACTTTTCCCCATAATACGGATGGTGGCGGCTGTGGTGCTAATAGGGACTTTCGAAGCAGCAAAGCAGAGTTTTTGTATTTATCCTCACATTTTCTGCCCGAAGACCATCTTGTCTCTGAGGTTTTGATGTCATACTTTTTGGGACTGTACATAAAAAGGTGTGCACCTTTCCGAATCATGTCCTCAAGGACGATCAATGGAAACAGGATGCACCTCAGCTCAGTATGGCGATGACTGTGAATACCTATTATATGATTTTGTCGCATTTTTACGTAATTCAAAAACACTATGGGGTGTAGTGTGTAGACTTTTCAGGGGGGAGTTGAAATCTTTTGTGGAAAAGTAAAGCGCTGTACATGTACTGTAGATTGCTTGCTGACAAATTGGAATTTTGAGGTATCACTGTATTATTTGATGTTGTGGTCGAATACGGCCTATTAGTGAAACCATGTGCGTATTTAAAAGCTCATTCTAAGCAGCACTTACAAAGTGTGCCTAAATTAGGGCAATATTTAAGGCATTTAGATGACACATTTAAAGATGTAGTATTATACAGCGGCCACTAGGTGTCAGTAATGTTACGTTGAGATGGTGGCCATGATGTTTTTTCTAGAACTTTCTAGAGCAAAAAAAACAACCAAAAATTGTATTTAGAAAGTCGTTAACAGGTTTGCTATGCTCTATGAAAATATTCTATTGTGACAGGAAGCAACCATATAAAAATTGAGCCACAGACCCTTGTTCTGTTACCTTGTCAGAATCCAGTACTGCAGCCAGGAGATCATCATCATCAGAGAAGACCTGGTCAACAAGATGTGCAGGAACTGCGTGGGCTTGCCCAACAGTAGTCTTGACATTCCTAACCATGTGAGTCTCACAACAATTGCGGAGACTTCCCATTAGGATCCGGCTGTTCACTTTGTTCCTCTCAGTTTGTTAGGACCATCCTGTCCCAGGCCCACCTCACCCCGCTGCCCCTTTACGTCAGTCCTGTGTTTTGGGCGTACGACTACACCTTACGAGTCTACCCAGTCCCGGATGTTGTGGTCTTTGCCGACAAATACGACCCTTTTAGCATCAACCACTTGGACTGCCTGTGTGTCAACCCAGTATGTGTTCAATTCTATACATTATTCACGTTGTGGTGTCGTCTGAATGCTGTCGTCGTATCACAACAGGGCTCTTTCCCAAAAAGTGGTTTTACATTTAAGGTGTACTACCCGTCCAACAGAACAGTTGAGGACAGGTAAGATGTTTTACCTTTCTGCCGTTTGAACAATAATGAATAATCCTGCTCTCTTGTATCTTTGCAGCAAACTTCAAGGACTCTAAAAAGAGACATGGACAATGTTTTCTTTTTATTGTAAGCAACATATTCTATGTAAGGATTTTAAATTGTGCTCTGTAATGAATAAAAAATATATATTTAACTTTTTGTATTTAGCATCAGCCTTGGGTGAGTTTGCTAATTTTGACGCAACTCAAGTCGTTATGCTTTTCACAGTTGTGATTTTTCTTTGCACCTCAACTTAGCAAGATGGTACGATGGCCAAGAAGTGCGAAACAAATTACACTTACAACAGGCGGAAAGGGAACGTACCAAATCCCGGAATTAGAGGAATTCATAACGTTTGGACTAATCAGCTCTGGTTGGTACATTCCTTTTCTGGTTAACGTTGGGAGCCGAAATTGCAAAACATTTGAACAAAAAAGCAAGCGTTTTGCACTTCTAGGTCACCAACATTAACCAGAAAATGAACATACAAACTCCTCGGAGCTGAATGGTCCAGACCTCATCACTTCCTATAACTGGGGGATTTGGTACATTCCCCTGCCGGGTGGTATTGTTTTCTATTTTGCACTTCTCGGCCACCATAAGATGGCCGTTCATGGTGCCTACTGATTAAGTCCTTTCTGCGGCACACAAACAATTTTACACCAGTAATGACATATTTATAAAGAAAAAAAACACATGCTTCTTATATTGAAGTGTGTGTACATGATGTGGGGTGTAAACGTTGAAAATGAAAGGCACTCAGGGAGAAATGTGTTACTCATGTGATTCTTTTACCCCACCCCCATTCCAAAGACGGACTTTGGAATCAGAGTCTGTTATTAGAATCCAACACTAAATCAAGTGTCCAATGTAAATGATCTACACATTACTTCCTCTTGGCCACCAGCAGGTTTGGAGCAGACACTTTGACTTTGCCAGGCATGTTCCTGGACAGGTCGACATCCTGCAAGATGGGTCATGGTCGCACATTACTTAAAGAACTGTTGATTGAAATGTTGTTTCTTACTTTGACACTGCGTAGTAGATCCTTTTCTCTTGCTGAAGCTTCTTTGGCTTTCATGAAGCTCATGAGAGCGGTGCGTGCGGCTGGGGGGTACACAAAAATAATAGTAGTCACGCAGTGCGTCATGGCGCTGATGAGCTTCTCCCACCCTGTCATTAACTTGTCACCAGACCATCTGGGATAGGCTCTTGCCTCTACACCTAGCAAGTTCTTACCTTTTCCTTTCTTTTGACTGCCTGGTGTCAGTTTGACCTTATGTCTGCAAGGGGGGAGGGAGACACATTACCCCACATTACCAGCCAATTAATAAATTGCTGTACTGGACATACTTGAAGTTGGAGAGTGCACTGTAGGGGGCACACACGGGCACTGCAAACATTAGCACATCCTCAAGGTGAGGTTGTCCCGTCAAGGAGGTGAGTAGGTTTTCTGCTTCCTGACACACAAGACATGACAGTTTTTGTTAGGTTTTTTTTTTTTTAACCAATTTTTGTAATTTCAAACAGTGTTGGGGGCCTACCTCTGCTCCAGGGTTGTCTGGATCCACGTCATCCTCCTGAAAGAACATACAGTGAGTATGCAGGGTGGACTAACCTAGCACTGGAGTCGGTGCGGGGTTTGTACTATATATGTGTGTGTGTGTGTATACAGCGAGGAAAAAAACTATTGGAACCCCAGCTGATTTTGTAAGTTTGCCCACTAACAAAGAAATGATCAGTTTATAATTTCAATGGTAAGTTTATTTGAACACTGAGAGACAACAATGACAAAAAAAAATCCAGAAAAATGCGTTTCAAAAAGAGTTATAAATTTGCATTTCCATGAAGGAAATAAGTATTTGATCCCCTATACATCAACAAGATCTCTAGCTCCCAGGTGGATATTATACAGGTAACGAGCTGACATTGGCAGCCCTCTCAGCTCGTTACCTGTATAAAAGAGACCTGTCCACAGAAGCAATCAATCAATCCAGATGCCAGACTCTGCACCATGGCCAAGACCAAAGAGCTTTTCAAGGATGTCAAGGACAGGATTGTGGACCTACACAAGGCTGGAATGGGCTACAAGACAGTTGGTGCAATTATTCGCAAATGGAAGAAACATAAATTAACTTGTCAATGATCTCAAGGCAGCTGGGACCATAGTCACCACAAAAACAGTTGGTAACACACTACGCTGTGAAAGACTGAAATCCTGCTGTGCCCGCAAGGTTCCCCTGCTTAAGAAAGTCCATCTACAGGCCCATTTGAAGTTTGCCACTGAACATCTGACTGATTCAGAGGAAGACTGGGTGAAAGTGTTGTGGTCAGATGAGACCAAAATTGAGCTCTTTGGCATCAACTCAACTCGCCGTGTTTGGAGGAGGAGGAATGCTGCCGATGACTCCAAAAACACCATCCCCACCGTCAAATATGGAGGTGGAAACATTATGCTTTGGGGGTGTCTTTCTGCCAAGGGGACAGGACAATTGCACCGCATCAAAGGGAGGGAGGATGGATGGGGCCATGTACCGGCAAGAGTTGGGTGAGAACCTCCTTCCCTCAGTCAGGGCATTGAAAATGGGTCGTGGGTGGGTATTCCAGCATGACAATGATCCAAAACACACGGCCAAGGCAACAAAAGATTGGCTCAAGAAGAAGCATATTAAGGTCATGGAGTGGCCTAGTCAGTCTCCAGACCTTAATCCCATAGAAAATCTGTGGAGGGAGCTGAAGGTTCGAGTTGCCAAACATCAGCCACGAAACATTAATGACTCAGAGAGGATCTGCAAAGAGGAGTGGGCCAAAATCCCCCCTGAGATGTGTGCAAACCTTGTGGCCAACTACAAGAAACGGCTGACCTCTGCTTGCCAACAAAGGTTTTGCCACCAAGTACTGAAGCACGTTTTTCAAAAGCATCAAATACTTATTTCCTTCATGGAAATGCAAATTAATATATACCTCTTTTTGAAACGCAATTTTCTGGATTTTTTTGGTCATTGTTGTCTCTCGGTGTTCAAATAAACCTACCATTGAAATTATAGACGGATCATTTCCTTGTTAGTGGGCAAACTTACAAAATCAGCTGGGGTTTAAATAGATTTTTCCCTCACTGTATATACATATGTGTATATGTACATATACATATACAGTATATAGTGAAGCCCGCTTAAGTCGACATCAACATACATGATTGATCGCTTTTGTCGGCATAAATTTGAAACCCAAAGAGACAATTTCTGTTTCAACAACATGTGTTCTAATGTTGCAAACATCCTCATTCTTGATAAGCAGTGTGAAAAGACAACAGCAACAAAACTGTCTAGTTACACAGCATTAAAACATGCAATAACATCGTCTTTGTCGAATTAAACAGGTTTCACAGCATAATGATATTGATAGCATAAAATGAATGAAAGAAAAAAGGAACCAAACTCTACATACTCTGTCCTCTTGTTCCAAAGAAGCCGCCTCCTCCTCCTCCTCGCCTGGCGTCAGCTGTGGCGTCTTGGCCGCAACCTCCTCTTGGCGAGGCTTCAGAGGAAACTTCTGAGGGGCAGGCTTCCTCACAGGCTCCTCTTTCCATTTTCCTTTCTTACCTTTCTTTCCCTTGTCCTTCTCTTCTTTTGCGGAACCGGCCGACTAAGAAGAGGAGACATTAGGCTTATGCTCGTGTGTGTGCGTGTGTGTGTGTGTAGCCCCACCCACCCCTAGCAGCTGCATCATGAGCTCACGGTCCTCATCATCCTGGTCCTTGTACTTTTCTTTGATTTTTTTCAGCTTGTTCTGTGGCCATGATAGCTCATGTAAGACTTCCAAACGCTTGATTTGATAGACCCACAGTTAGTCTAACAACCTTTTGGCCTCTCTTCGGGGGTGCCTGAGCGGGACCTACGACACTTTTGCAGCTGGGGTCCACGTCAGGTCCTGCGGGTGTGACGTCGGGGCTCTTGTCCGAGTCGTCCATTTCCTCCTGTTTCTGCTTCTTCCTCTTTTCGTCTCTAGCAAGAAACGTTAAAACAAAAACAGAGGATGGATACCTGCATAAGCGTCATATGTGCGTGTTGGGCAGTGATTTCACCCAACACATACTATCATACTATCGTGCCCAGTGCGGTGAGACTTTTCTAATGCAAAATGCGGTTCTTGGCTCGATAAAGCCCCCGTCGCACTAAGCACAAATTTGCGCGAATCGAGCAGAACAGCAGCAGAGGTAGAATGAAAAAATGACAACATTTCAAAATTTGTGCCACAGTCGGGAGAGGACTTGAATGTTGTTAGAATACTGCACGGCACGATGGGATGTAAATTGACGACTCGGAAGTGGTAAATGATGTTTCAGCGGGTGTGATGGCTTTCAACCTCTTCAGCACCTCTGCCGCTGTTGGACTTAACTTTGCTCCTTTTTTCCTTGGCGGTGATGTGATGTGAATAAGGCAACTGGCTGCATCTCCCCCCCGAGTGTGATCAGAATTTTTGGAATGCTGTTTACAAATATTTTGAATACCACAAGAACCTTTAGAATGCATTCAGAATGTACCCACATGAATGAATGCTGTTCAATATTTTTCCACTTCAAAAGTTTTTAGCATGCTAAAACATTCAGGCCCTGTTATTCGGAATACAGTAAGAGTTTTCACAAAAAAACATGATCTGTCGTTTATAAGCACATACAGGGCTGCAAAAACGCTAAGTTCCGGACTGAACTACTCACCGTCTCTGTTTTGCCGTCATGTGCTTCTTCCCCAGCAAGTGGACGTCAGCCTGGAGGGACATTCAATCTAATGTCATGCTTCTTTAAGACACACGAGGGAGAAAGCAGTTAAAAAAAGATGGGAACCTGAAGGGGCTTGTCCTTTTTTAGGCTGAGGTTCTGGGAGTTCCTGGTAAAAAAAAAAAACGTTATCCTGATGGGATGTGCCTGAAAGGCGCTGCTTGGAAGATGATGCTTTTCCGTACCTGTTGAGTTGTAGGTGAGTGAGTGAGATGGTGGTATCGGGGTAGCTCAATTCTTCGCTCTCTTCCTCTTTGATCTCCTCTAACTCTGAGCCGGTCCCGCCTGCAAGCCCCTGTTGAGGTGCATTGCTGTCGCCATTTCCCACCTCCTCATCGCCTTCTGCTTCATCCTCGACACCGCTATCGTCACCTGTAACCGTCACCAACACGCTCAGTCGTCTGATGCAAGAATGGTAATATCACGGAAATTAACACACACCAATCAGCTCCTCCCCTTCCTCCAACAGCTCGGCGGTTCTCGACGCCACCTCCTCCGCGTCCTCCTCCACCGTCTTTACCTTACGCTCGCCTCTGTGCCGAAACACGCACTGCTCGTCAACCTGAAAGGGTGGGGCAACCATATGATGGATGTACAGACACGTTAACATACGGACTCTGGGATTTTACCTTGAAGAGGAAGCCGAAGCCCATGATCAAGTAGGAAGGCGGAAGGTAGTTTTTCTTCCCTGAGGAGAAAAACTAAGCGCTGATCCAATCGTTTGTCTAGTAAAGGTGTTAAAAGTGGCCATTAAAACCTCATACCTCTAATCATGAAGCTACCAGTTGTCAGGTACTCTCCAGTGGGAGCAGTTTTGGACACCTAGAAGAACAACATCATCAAAACAAGCTCACACAGATTTTCATCATTTTACAGCATGTACTCAAATATATACCTCAATATTCTCATCATTATTATATCACATTATTTCAAGTTAATGTTATAATACACACATTTCTGTTTAGTGACATGTGAATTTTATGAACGTACATATAAACACACAAATCACCTTCTTGTTTTCCTCAACTCACCTGGTGATGGTGGACCCACCAAGCACTGGTGACCACCTTAGCGTCCCAGGCGGCGCTGTAGCACACAGCCATGGTGCCCGCCTCTGTCAGGGTACGAGGGGGGATGGCATTGCCTGAATCAAAGATGAGGTCATCAATTTCGAATTCTGCAAATTTCCTAAATCCCGTGTGTAGGCAATCAGGAGATAGGCAAGCCCACCTGTGGGGTTTTTGATGATGCAGCTGGTTGCGCCGTGCAGGTCAGCATGGACATAGATGTCGCCTAGCATCCAGCACCAGATTGCAAAGATGAGTTACAAAAGCGTATGACCTTGGAATTTAAAACCCGTGGTCCTTCTTTACCCGCCCGCAGGTAACGCTTGACGATCATCTCGTTCTGCTGCTGGTCCCGTCCTGCAATGACGAGGTAGTTCTCAGAGGTGATGAACCACAGGAACTTCTCAAACCTGCCAAACGGGACGACAAAGAGGACTGAGTGGACACCAGGATCTCCTAAATAAGAGCAATCAACAGCTGTGGAGCAGTCACCCACCAGTAAACCTTCCTGGCCTTCTGAATGGTGGTCACAGTCTGGACTTCTTTCAGCGTTTGCTGAGTTTTTTTCTCTGCCGATTTCATGGCCTTGAATGAAGTCAGTGGAGCTTTTTAGTGGGCAGAAAGCAATATAACATAACAGCAGAACTGGAGACTTTTTTACCTTATCTGCTGCTTGGATTGTTTTCTGCTCCTTCTTCTCAGCACTGCGCTTGCAGTCATAGTACCTTAAACGATACATATATTTTACAAAATATATTTTGGGGGGAAAAAATGAAAAATATATTAATTGTTACAAAATTGCATTGTACATATAGGTCTCCCCACTAGAAAACATTTGGTACTCTCAGTAAATAAATACATACATAGATAATATGGTAAACATTACTATAATTTTTTAAAAAGATATTTAATATTATAAAATATATATTTGCAAATAAGATGCTCACCCCAATAAACATAATATTTTATAAAATACATGTAATTTAAATTAAGGTTCATTGTTTATTTTAGGGGAAAAAATACAACTATAATTTTTTAAATATAAAACTGCATTGTACAATTACGCATCTCCACTAATTAACACCTTCCCACTAATAAACATCTGGTACTCTAAGTAAATAAATAAATATAGAGTATACATAATATGGTAAGCATCACTATGATTTAACAAGGTATTATTTATTATTATAAAATATATATTTGCAAATAAAGGGCTCACCCCAATAAACATAATATTTTACAAGATATATTTTATTTAAATTAAGTGTCATTTATTTCAAAAGAAAAATAAAAACAATTATATAAATGAATTGTACAAATACGCCTGCCCACTAATAAACATCTGCTCGCTATAGTAAATAAATATAGTGCTAAATTGTAAGAATAATGTATTTAGTGTGTCGCTGCCGACCCTCCCTGTCCTTTGTCTGAGGTGTGACACAGCTGGCTCTGTGTTTCATTTAATTGGGAGCACAAAATGATTGCACATCATTAATTAATTTTGCCTAGCAACAAGTGGCGGCCCAAGATCTGGAAGAATGCAATTATCTTGATGTATGCTGCTGATAAATAGCTACATAGTTAGAATATAAAGCGAGTGGCCTTTATCTTATCGATAAAAAATATTTTTTATACAAAGTACTAGATTATCTTTTAATTTGTGGGAAAACATGCCCATTTATGCAGTCTCTTTCCAAAAAATAGTAGGCTTCCGCAGGAGGCGGATTCACGGTTGTTGCGGTAAACTGATCATCGTGAATGAGATTCCATCGGTTCTCCAATGGACCATCTTTCCTTACCCACTAGTAGTGGTGAGTAGATATACATTTTACAAATTAAAATGCATTTAATACATTTGTGAGGCATGTTAAAGGGCTTTGAATGTCAAAAATAGGCATTTTTATGGATGCATCCATCATTCACATTTTTTCGCTATTCACGGCGGGTCTATAACCTGTAGCACTTTTGCTACACTTACTTCTTGGCATTGGCGTAGGCTGACAGGCCAAGATCCACGTCCACCAACATGGGCTTGTTCTTCTGCAGCTTCTTGTTCTGTGCTTTGTCTTTGTTTTTGTTTTTCTTTCTTTTCTCCTCATTGGGCTCCTTTAAGACTTCCTTGTCCTGTTCTTCGTCAGTAATGTAAGGATTCCTAGATTTAAAAAAAAATACTGGTCATTTGGTTGTGCACTAATTCTGGACAACTTAGGGTCTCACTTTAAAAGCATGGTGATGTGATTGGTCTGAAGCTTCAGCTCCTTAATGGCACATGCCACAACATCGCCGGCAGCTTGCGCTTCTTTGACGAGCACGCCGATCTCCGTCCAGTCCACCTGGTTGGCTAGAGCGCTGCGGATCACCTGCAGTGCCCTCTCCACCACGGTCAGGTTCATCTCCACGAGTTCCCCTTTTACTCTGTCCTCTTCCTGTGAGGCACAAAGAGCGTGTCTTCACCACAGCTTCACTTTCTCATTTGGCATCATGGCTTTACCTGAACTTGATGCAAGGCCTCCAGTCTTTGCTCGTGGTCCTTCTTGACGTTCTCCAGCTTCTTCCAGGCTTGCTTCTCCTGCTGCAAAGCCTTCATGTCGATCCTCTGGCTCTCCATCTTGGAGAAAAACTCATCTACCGCCTGAGGAAACATCATAAGAGATCACTGCGGCAGAAGAATAGTGGAGATAAGCCTATTGTGATAAATTAGCAGCATTTACCTTGTTAAAAGTATCAAACTCCAAGTAGGGGCTTTTTAAATGTTGGGCAAAGAGGAACGGATGAAATTCATCATAACTGTATAAAGCATAATTTGTTATTAGGGTGGAGGTGAGAGTTTACCTGCGGCTTGTCAGGGTGTAAGTGCAATATCCACAAAATAATTCGATTCTATACTACATACAACTAATATGGTTACATAGTAGATGCATATTTCTATTTATTAGCATATTATACCTCTCAAAAATGAGCCTTTATTTTACACATTTGAGCATACTTAATGAGAATACACTTGGCATGGCATACTATTATTCATAGTTAAAGGACGTAGCAGTGTGTCATGTGACTTACGTGAGCAGCTCTTCGCTGGCTTTCCCTGGAGTTAAACTTGGTTTCTTCTCACTCTTTTGAATTATGTAGCCCTTCAACATAGCACAGATTTATTTATTTTATTTTATTTTTTAATACATGGGGCGGCAAGATAAGAAACGAAAAAAACAATCCCATCTCATACTTTGCCGCTAAAGTTCTCTGTTTTTTCCATGAACGTCTCAGCCATTTGCAGGGCTTCCAGGATTTTGGGTGCGACTGAGGAAATATAAATATTAGTTATTTAAATAAAGAGCAATCTTCTTTTCCTTTCGGCTTATCCCTGCTTATCCCAACAGGGGTCGCCACAGCGAATCCTTTTGTTCTCTTTGATTCGTTGCAGGTAAATATAAGCAGTAGGCTCATCTTGACATACCGTGGGAAGCCTCCACCTGACTGTCCACTTTAAATGAGCCTGGCAGTCCCGCTTCAATTAAACAATGTTCTATCACAGTCGCTCCATAAGCTGTGGAAGAAAATTAGAAAATATTAAATGTATTTCATTCCTGTATTTCATTTGAGGGTAGTGAAACGCATCATGTTGTCGAAGGTTACTTACGAAGGTGAGGGTTCAGCACCCTTTTCACTTGCTCTCCGTTTGGTGCTTTGCTGATGATTTCAGTGAGTCTAAAAGAAATGTATTATTTAAAAAAGTTAAAAATGATACTAACAGCAACACATATTATATTAATAATAGTGGCTTCCACTTGAATACACACCATGCCGTAATTCATTGCTGGGTGCATTTTACACACCGCACTTCAAAATAGAAACCAGTTTCATCTCAGAAAATAAAAATTTGTAATTAAAATATCAATGTATGAGTCCGTGTTACAAAATAATATATTCATATTGTCATTGTTGCATGAAAAGCATGCATTCTAAATGTATGATTTTTTAAAAAAATTATATTTATGTAGAACACTCTCTTCACCAAAATATTTTTCAATTTAAAAACCATGATATACATTCATTTTTTAGAAATAAAAGATATGCAGTTTAACATTACCATGCTATACTTTTATTTGTTGTAATACATATTAAAATTAAAATGTACATATACGTATACTGTATTTAGAAAAAAATTTATTTCATTTTAAAAGCCAAATTGTTTTCTGCATATATGTGTATTTTCATTATGTTCTGTCTGTGTTTTTTGTGTGGCTCGAAATACACAATATATAAATATATAGATAGATATAGATATATATAGATAGATAGATACAGATATATACCTACACAGTTAAACATTATTACAAACACATCTGCACAAATAAAAGGTATCTCTCTCCAACGAAGCCTTACCCCCATTGGACACCTTGCACTCTCTGCAGTTGAGTAAGTGAACACCCTGGCCATCATATGTGTAAATAGAACAGATTAAAAATTATGCTAAGTCTGTGACCTCAAAAAATGACCTTTCTAGAGCGATGAGCGGTTCTGGGGGTCGAGCGCTCTCCACGGGGTACCGCTCCCGCACGGCGATCTTGACGTCTTCCGCCTCGGCTGTGCGAAATCGCAGCAGGTTCAAGATGGTGTACTCATGGTCTGCAAGGATGATGTTACCCTGGAGATTGGATGTGGATACACAACATATTGCAAATACTGTATTGTGTATTGTGAATTGTTTGACTCTATGACGTCATCTTACCCGGTCATAGAGTTCTACTACGAGGTGGTAGGCAGCCTCGTCGGAGCCAAACTGGATGTCCACGATCCTGTCGATCCCGAGCTGGTTCACCTGTGTCAGCCGTCGACTCTTCAGGTGCTTGCGGCACTGAAAGGACAGGGCCTTTAAATATTCCCATGCAGATTGTCTTGATAAAATTAACTTTAAAAAGGGGCCCAGTTCTACATTTCCAACTTTTCAGACTTCCGTACAGTATATGTTTCAAATATTCTACTCTCTTGTTCTGCACGAAACTCTTTAATAGAAAATGCCACATTCTCAGTACAATGAAACATAAATACCGAAATAAATAAACAGATTTGAAACAACATCCACTTCTTACTTTCATTGCAAAGCCCGAAGGCATCATGTTCTTCGGCCATTCGAAGTCTGTGGAGTGGATTCGGATGCCAGATTCAAGCAGAAGAACGGCTTTGCTGTCAGGCCTTTTCAACACAGAAACATTTCATATGTACAGTATTGACCGGCCACAACATTAGGTACAAACCATCCAATTCAGTAGATAATAATGCTGTGTTGTGATTTAAACTTTTTACCTTAAGCGTGAACTAGCCAATACTCACAAAATTGTACAACAGGCATGCGAGCAATGAACACTGTCATTTAAATATATTGAATATGATATTTAAACAGTCGTCTCCATCATACTGTTCACATTATGACATCATAAGACCAAGACTCAATCAACAGAGGCTGCGCACGGGATGTTCTCAAAGGAAAACTTTACTTTTTTGGAGTGTCCCTCAGAGTGAAAAAAAAAGCTAAAACAGCTAGCATGTGGGAGCTAACAATGCAGATAACGGGACACACCAATTTTGACTACAACAACCTAAAAAAACACCAACAATGTAAATGGATACTTTTTTAGATCGTGTATATAAACCGAGCTACAGCGACATTGTCATTGCAGCAGCTAACACGAAGATTTATCACGCCACAACCGGAAGGTAGCGAGCCCCCTCCAAAACAATGCAATAGAACACCTATGTGTACTGACTAGGAAACATGAACAAGCACATGAACAACTACAAACTACAAACAGACAACCAATTTATTATTATTTATTAGCCCTGCTTCCGTGTTTTGTTTGAACACGGCTAGATGGACTGTGTTGTGATCCATGCATCACAATCAATATTATTGTGACTTTCTCGATGGACAGTAGTTGTCCGTCTGGTCCAGCTGGTTTCCGGTGTCTTTTCCAGTTTATTTCGTATAGGTGGGGGAAAAAAGTGTCTGTCACCGCAGGGTTTGTTAGCACTAACAATTCTCTGTTCGTTGCCATGCAATCTCTTGAAGCAATGTCCTCCTCGCCATACACACAAAGTCTTTCCATTGATGGAACACAGTGCAGCAGAAACACTCAATTTCTATCGGCATGGCTTGGGAAGTGCCACATTTACACTACGAAGCCATGCCGGTCTAATGACTTGCCCCTCAGTTGCTACAAAGTTTCACTCTTTCTCATAGCTCATCCTCCGTATATTCAGGTTCAAAAAGATAAAGTTCTGAATCCTCATTTGTCCAAAGCTAGACTTTGTCGGTGGCTCTCACAAAGTCTACCATGAATGATTCTTAGTTTCAATGGCATACGTGCGTTCTGTGCCACTTTTGTTGACAGAAGTAGCGTTAGTTTCGCTCTACGTTGCTGTGTGAAATCTATGCACCCAGGAGAGAAGATTTGGTAATGTCTAAAATTACCAAGGTATTGAAAAAACACTGCAAGCATTGCATGTTAGCATGAATGTACTGTCACTGCACGGTCACGGCATGTATGTAAAACCACAAAGTGTTGTTGGAGGGTTTTTTTAGAGGGCTTTACAGTCAAAATAGGTGTGTCCAATAGCATGAATTGTTAGCTCCCTCATGAACACCTTTTTTTCTCTCTTTAGAACGCAGAGGGCAAAATTCCCAAAAAGTGCAGTTTACCTTTAAAACTGTCAGAACAGAGATACAGAAATTCACAGATCACACTCCTGTTGTGAATTTTGCAATTGAGCTGCCTGTTCGGGAACAGCGAGTTGTACAAAAAGTTGGACAGTTCCCCCAAAAGCCGAGTATTCCTAACTTTGTGTGAGTGGTTTATGCAAGCAGCAGCTGCAAATATGATCTCCGTTGGGCATCTCTGTGTGGAGTTTGCATGTTCTCCCCGTGCGTGCGTGCGTGGGTTTTCTCCGGAGTCCTCCGGTTTCCACCCACATTCCAAATACATGCATGTTAGCTTAATTGGCGACTCTTAAATTGTCCATCGGTATGAATGTGAGTGTGAATGTTTGTTTGTTTATATGTGCCCCGCGATTGACTGGTGACCAGTCCAGGGTGTACCCCGCCTCCCGCCCAAAGTCAGCTGGGATAGGCTCCAGCATACTACGAAACTATCGATATTGTTGAATTAATTTCTTTGACGGTGCCCATCGAAATTGATACTTTGTAAATAAAACTATACATGTTGTATTGGAACAGGTCATAATCGTCATCACAGCTTTACATCCATGATGACGTCACCGTATTATGCTGTATTATACAGTAGTAACCTTCTTAAAACAGCACACATCTAGCGTAATGAGTGTGTTATAGCGAGGTCCCTACTTTTGTAGCCGAATGAGGTACGTCTTGTTGTCGATGTCGTACACGTTGTTCACTCTCATGCCGATGTAGCTGTCAAAGAAAAACAAAAGAGATGCAAATCAGAAATGAATGGCGTGGGCACGAGCGTCAACACGTTAGCATTTTGGCTAGCATCCCCCAAGACGAGCCAAGTTAGCCTGTTTAGCGGAGGAAAACAAACGTCACCTACTTGGCATTTATCTCGGCGATAACAGCCCTAATGTCCGCTGTGGCGAATCGTGTTTTCATGTTTAATTATTGTGTGGCAAAAGGGGGGAAAAGGTCTTAAAAAATGATAAGACTAGCGTGCGCCAAACCTAGCATATTAGAGGTGATTACCGAGCATGCGCAGTAGGCATACAAGTACGGAAGTCGACGTGGAGCAAAACTTTTCGTTTTAGTCTCGGCAGTAACAGTCCTTATGTCTGCTGTGGAGAATCGTGCTGTCATGATTACATAGTATGGTTTACTCACTTTTAACTAATATGATTTACAATGATAAAATCTTGTTTTAAGGTTGCGTTTCAAAGAGAAAGGCGATGAGACTAGCAAGACCATTACTAAGCATGCGCGGTTTGGCACGGCATACAAGTACGGAAGTCGACGTGGAGCAAAAATGACAGAAGGGGTTTTTGTGCTGCATACGAGTGAGCGGAATCACTGAATGTGATGATTGAGTCGCTGCTTTCCGCTCACGCGTTTACATCCCGTTACTGTATTACACAATTCAGCTCATGCTTGCTAGACCTCCTCAAATTCCATGTGCGCTCATGATGCACTACTCCAACTGGCTGGTTGGCGTTAAAAACAGGGCAAACCTCCGGAATGCATGGAAAAACGAGGCTAACAGTGACTGGAGCAACACCGGAGATGTTGTGGACGTGCACAACCGCCTCAGTCCGAAGCCCGGCGAGAAGACTTGCAAGCTAGCCGTCACCGCCCACCTCTGGAAAAAGGGTAAGGACAACGATTCGGCGTTAAAAAAAAGGGGGGCCTGGGGGTATAATTCTAACATTTTACCACAGTGGCTCCTCCAAACGCTTCATATGAGTCGCCTTTCTGTGCGAAAAGCCTCCGAGGTTGCCGGCTTCCCTCGCCGGGTCAAGAGGGGAGGGCGAAAAGGCGCTCCGTTGCCTAGGCGACGGTCAAGCTACCAGCGCTCGCTAGTGAAGCTAGGCTAGCAGTGCACGGGCTTCCTTTGCACTTATTAAAAACGCCATGCCGGCTCTAAATATGACCGTGTTGGAGGAATGCAGCGTAAGTATCATTTAGCCGCATTGCGTGTGTGTGTGTGCGTGCGTGTGTGGATAGCATCTCACGCGCTGATCCCGCATTCCTTTTTTTTTTGGCATATGCCAAATATATTTACTGATAAATTCCTTTGACATGATTATTTTTCACATCATTGGAAAATGTTGATTTGTCCATGAGAACAATGTTTCACTTATTTTCGGACAATTTCCATCCATTTTCTATGCCGCTTATCCTCTTTGCGGGGTGTGCTGGAGCCTACTCCAGCTGACTTTGGGCGGGAGGCGGGGTACGCCCTTGTCAATCGCAGGCATTCACACTCTCATTCATACCTGTCACCAATTAACCCAAGGGCGGGGAACCTTTTGGGCTAAGAGAGCCACCAAAAACACATATTTTGAAATGTTTTTTTGTGAGAGCCGTGTCCGATTTTTTTAAAAAGTGAATACAACGGCCGCACGGTGGCTGAGTGGTTAGCACATTGGCCACACAGTCAGGAGATCTGGAAGACCTGGGTTCAAATCTCCGTTGGGCATCTCTGTGTGGAGTTTGCATGTTTTCCCCGTGCGTGTGTGGGTTTTCTCCGGGTACTCCGGTTTCCTCCCACATTCCAAAAACATGCATGTTAGGTTAATTGGCGACTCTAAATTGTCCATCGGTATGAATGTGAGTGTGAATGGTTGTTTGTCTTTATGTGCCCTGCGATTGACTGGCGACCAGTCCAGGGTGTACCCCGCCTCTCGCCCAAAGTCTGCTGGGATAGGCTCCAGCATTCCCGTGACCCTAATGAGGATAAGCGGTATAGAAAATGGATGGAGTGAATACAACAAAGTGTGCCAACAATTTTAGGAGATAAGTCTCTGAATTGGATGGATTAAAGGTTTCAGATTTTGAATGTTATTTTTAACACTTTGATTCCTGTCATGTTTTACTTTAAAATGTCAGAAAAATAAACATTACAACTTCTATTCCTTCATTCCCAGAATATTTTAACTTAATTCCCATATATTGTTTCCCCCAACCTAATATTCCCAAATATTACAACTTTGTATTGTTTTGTTTGTTTCTTAATATTGTGACATTGAAAAAATCCAAATCAACTCTGTTATTAAAATGATATTGTTTTTACTCATAATATTATTGTTAATTTTTTTCTCGTAAAATTGTGACATTTGTCTTTTATTATTTAGACAATTTTTGCAATCCTATTTTGCAATTTCTACTGTTTTTTCTTTTCTTTTTTTTTCAACCTTTCTTGCAATTAGGACTTTATTCCTATAATATTTTGACTTTATTCTATATTATATATATTATATATATATATATATATATAATATTATAACCTTTTCCACAACCTAGTTTTCCAAAAATGACAACTTTTTGCTGTTTCCTTAAAGTTTTTGATTTTGTAAAGCCAGATATGTTACATATATTTTAAGAAAAAACTAAATGACAATAAATGCATGCTTCCATACGTGGTCATCAAAAGAGCCACATCTGGCTCCCGACCCCTGAATTAACCTAACATGCATGTTTTTGGAAAGTAGAAGGAAACCGCAGTGCCTCAATAAAAGCCACGCACGCACGGGGGGGGGCATTGGAGATTTGTATAGTATAATTACACACACACACCTGTACTGTTCTTACACACAACTGTAACCTGTGAAAATACTGCAACTTGTTTGACGGTAATACGTTAGATACTCATACTCGAGCCTTCGTTTTGCCTTCTGAATGCCTTATATGTGAGCTCATTTACCCATTTTTATGTTTCAAAATGTTTAATTTAGGCCACAAACATGTACAATTTGTTTACACGTGCATATTTTTTGACTAATAACAGGCCCCAGTCAACTGAGAAAAAGCGAGGAACCGCAAAATGTCTTTTTTCCATTGAAAACATTTGGAAAACTGTAAAATAGTGAAACTGCAAAAGTCGAAGCCCAAATGGTTGAGGGTAATTATTCATGAAAAAACAGTTAGTGCACTACCAACATCTTCTGTAGGAAAGTACTCTTCTCCCTTTCCCCCGCCGCAATCCCAACTCCCCAACGCAAAAGGCTTTATTATCCAATCAGGAATGATTGAATTGCTGCATTCACTGTCTGCACGCGTGAGCTCAGTATTGCTGTCGTCGTTGCAGGCTACAAAATAATCAAGAAGATCGGAGAGGGCAGCTTCTCTGAGGTGCTCAAAACTCAGAGCCTAAAGGATGGGAAGTACTACGCGTGCAAAACAATGAAGCAGACCATTAACAGGTGACGGTTATCCAGGTACACCTGTGGTTTCATGAAGTCAACCTGTGTCCTGTGTGTGCTATTGTGTAGTGTGGAGCAGGCCAACAACCTGCGGGAGGTTCAGGCCATGAGGAGGCTCAGCCCACATGCGAATATCATCCAGCTGCACGACCTCGTTTTGTGAGTTCTTTGGTCATCTTCTCACAAGTCGCCTTACCGCATCGAATGCAGTGTTATTATGGTGTTTATTCCGACTACACTATAGAAAGGAAACTTGGTGTAACTGATCAGTGAACCGCAGCGCCCCGGCAGCACTCGTGCAGGCCCAGATCATGACGCTACCACCATCATGTTTGACCAGACACAATTAACCTGCTAACCAGCTATTTAGAGGAAATACACGCAGTAGATCTCAGCTATTCGTCTGGTTTCGTTTCAATACCACCCGCGGATGGTGAAAAATGCCCTAAACGTTCCTATTTTTGTACTTTAAACCCTATAATATTTGACACAATCGGTCACCAAATTCTAGTACAGCGATTAAAACCTGCACTTAGCATTAAAATAAACAGTCTTATCTGTCAGCTTCATTTATATTTAAAAAATCTAGACACTAGTCAATCACGGCATCCCGCAGGGTTCTCTGCTAGGACCAGTATTGTTCAACCTTTATATGTCCCCCTTAGATAATACCATTAAATAAAAAACACTCGGCGTCATCTTCGATCAGGACCTTTCCTTTAGTTCCCAAATACAAGTGTGAAGAACGGCATTTTTCCATCCACAAAACAAAGAAAATCCGAAAATTCCTGCCACTACCAGATGCAGAAAAACTTATTCATGCTTTTGTGACCTCCAGGTTGGATTATAGTAACGCTTTGTTTATAGGCTGCCCTAAGAAATCTTTCAAGACCTTTTGGTTAGTCCAAAATTCTGCCGCACAAGATTTAACTGGAACCAGAAGACTCCCCACCTTGCAAATTTACGTTGCCATGGAAAAAAAAGGGGGGGCCTACTCACTTTTGTGCGGTAGTGTCATACTCTCTGATTTGTGGTTTCAGCGACAAAGAAACCGGCACCGTGTCTTTGATTTGCGAGCTGATGGAGATGAACATATATGAGCTCATTAAAGGTGGGCGTGACTTCTTTGACTCCCAAAAGTGTAGGAAAACGTAGAAAAATTATGTTTTGTCGGAATAATGTTGTGCCTCGCAGCAAGACAGACGCCGCTGCCGGATCAGACGGTGCGACACTACATGTACCAGCTGTGTAAGTCCCTTGACCACATGCACAGGTAACTTTCATTTTACCATATGAAGCGATGGCTTGTTGCCATCAGACAGCTTTTATTAGCAGCATAGGGAATGTTTGTAGCCACATTCTTAATGTTGTTAACTTTCGTACAAGTGTAAAAATGAGTTAGCCAAAAAATTTTTTAATTCAGACCCCTCTCCAAGTTACATGACTTATTCTATGGTTATCGCCACACCTTGCCTGTTTGCCATCATCGGTGTGCCATTGGTAGATATGACACTTCCTGTTTGCCTGTGCCCATACACACATGCCATTTTCCTCGCCATACCGCAAATAGATTGCAGTCCTGCATGGTTTGAACTTCTCCAGCATTCTGTGGCGTGAAACAAAACGAATGCCTTTCGCCTTACTTTGCACCGATGTTAAGAGCATCGTTATAGAAGACGACTGAATCGGAGGCTAACTTGCGACTGTTTCGGCGTTACAGCTGCGGCATCTTCCACAGAGACGTGAAGCCAGAAAACATTCTCATCAAAGTAAGCAGAACATCTCACGAGATCCAGCACAAGATCTGTGTAGCACAAAGCGATTCTTTAGACACAACCATAAACCGATACCCCAATCAAAACCGAGCAGTTTTTTTTTTCTAGCACAACGTCCTGAAGCTGGGAGACTTTGGCTCGTGCAGGAGCGTGCATTCCAAACCCCCGCACACGGAGTACATCTCCACCCGCTGGTACCGGGCGCCGGAGTGCCTCCTCACTGACGGCTATTACAGCCTGAAGATGGACATCTGGAGCGCCGGCTGTGTTTTCTTTGAGGTCATGAGGTAACTCCACGGGTAGCGCCGAGTTTCGGCCAAGGAGGAAGGAATCGACCCTTGACGCTTGAGGATGTTTGACCGATTGCAACAGAGTAGGCGTGGTCGGTCGGGGGAGCAGGTTGCGTAATCGGAACATTTCGGCCAAGAGGAGAAGAATGCAGATTGACCCCGTGCACTAGCGGTTCTCAACTTCTTGGGCCGTATATATGCAGTGTATATATACACATATATGTATTATGTATATTAGTATTCCCTGTTATACACTATACTGTACATCTTAACAATACTATGTCATTACTCATTTCATCATTTCACTGTACAGTACTCAATTATTATACTACTGTATATATTAATATACAGTATTATCATATTTTGTCAGGGCTCAATACTATAAGAATGAAATTTGGATATAAATTAGGAAGAGGCAAGATGAGATTTTAACTTTACTTTTAAGGAAAGTACAAGTACAAAAGTCTACGGATATCTTTTATACTGCGTTCCCAGACCAGTTGAGAGACATAGTCTCTCCAGTGTCCCGTGTTTTCCCCGAGGCAGCCTGACCAGATGCCCCGGCCACCTCATCTAGGCTCCTCTCAATTTTGAGAGACTGTATGACTGACACACGGGCTCACTCCGTTCCTGCCCATGTTTTATGGAACAATTGCGCCAATGCACAAAGTAAACTCTCTCCTAGAAAAACTAGTTCATTTGCATTTATTGTGAGATTGATTCATTTGTTGACTGTCCCAAGCCTTGCGATCGCCCCTCAGTGATGACGTATTTGTCCGTCCAGCTTGAATCCCCTCTTCCCCGGCACCAACGAGTTGGACCAGATCGCCAAGATCCATGACGTGTTGGGAACCCCCGATCAAAGCGTCCTGCGGAAATTCAAGCAGTAGGTTATCTCGCTCCTTCATCATCACTGCGCAGCACTGACCGACTTACCTGAGACTCCACTGCGTCAGTGCGTACGTCTGTTGGTGACAGCGTTTGACGTTTGATGCTTGGCAGATCCAGAGCGATGCATTTCAACTTTCCCGTTAAGAAAGGCACCGGAATCTCACGCCTTATTCCCGACTGCCCGGCCCCGGCTCTGTCTCTGCTCTATCAGATGCTGGCCTACGACGCCGACGAACGCATCACGGCGGAAACCGCCCTGAGGCACGCATACTTTAGGGAAATACGGTACGTACAGAAGATTGTCTGAGTTACAGCAAATATACAGTTTCTGTCAAAATTGTGGACACTTTTCAGTGTTATTGGATGATAAGTGTACCAAACTTTTGTACTGTAAAGTATGGATTATACACCAAGAAGAAAAAAAATGTTCATGAAAATTCACTGTGCATTTACTTCATATTTCATCAGTTTTCCTAAATGTTCAAAATACTGTAGAAAATCATATTTTTATTTTGAAATGAATTAAACAATAGGAAACATACATACAGTGTAACCTCAAGATATAAAATTAATTTGTTCCGGAGGGGCTTTTGTGTCTTGGAATTTTCCAAGATTTACCATATAAATGGGGAAATTCGCTCCAGTCGTGTAAATATTGTGCCCACCCCAAAAAATATAAAATAATAATATACGTGTGCATGGATGTTAAAAAAACAATGATCAAATAATAAAAGCAATGAAAAACAATACTTTGGTGTACTTTTGGTAGCGGCAGTTTTGATTTTTGTTTTTGTGTTTTGAATATTTTTCCGTTAAATGGGACAGAAATATCTTCAAAGCCCAATTCGTACTGTGAATTTTTCGTACAATTTCGTAAGTCGAGGTTCCACTGTACATATACTGTATATACATATATATATTCAAAATATACATTTTAAGCTTATTTTATATTTGTAAATATATTCCTCAGAAGTGTAAACATTTTTAAAAAATCTATGTTGTATGAATGTATATATTTTTTTAAATTAAAAAATATAAACATTTTTTAAAACCCAAGTTTACATTACTTGATTTAGATTTTTAAATGGCTGTACTTCTATACTTTATTTAAATATCTTGAATATAAAACAATATGGGCCGCACGGTGGCTGAGTGGTTAGCACATTGGCCACACAGTCAGGAGATCTTGAAAAACCTGGGTTCAAATCTCCGTTGGGCATCTCTGTGTGGAGTTTGCATGTTCTCCCCGTGCGTGCGGGGGGGTTTTCCGGTTACTCCTGTTTCCTCCCACATTCCAAAAACATGCATGTTAGGTTAATTGGCTACTCTAAATTGTCCATCGGTATGAATGTGAGTGTGAATGTTTGTTTGTCTATATGTGCCCTGCGATTGACTGGCGACCAGTCCAGGGTGTACCCCGCCTCTCGCCCAAAGCCAGCTGGGATAGGCTCCAGCATCCCCGTGACCCTAATGAGGATAAGCGGTATAGAAAATGAATGAATGAATGTATTCTTTGATTCCTTCTGATATACAGTGGTACCTCAGTTAACATCCACCCTGGTTACCGAGTTTTTTGGTTAACATCCAACACTTTTTGCCCGCGTGGTTAGCGGGCTCTTGCAAACTGTAATTGTAAACGCAGCTATCTTGGATCATACCCCAAGACATAATGCAATTAAAATGGACCTTCGCGTTGATGACTAATGTCGCTAGGAGCCCGAAGAAGGGTCATCCACCACCCCCTGCAAAAAGTGATGCAATTTTTGGGTGTCAGTAAGGGATTAATTGGATTTACGCGGACATTTTAGCTTTGGTTAGTCGGACCTTCTGGAACAGATTAATGACACTAACCAAGGGCCCACTGTATTTCCCATGAATATGTACAGTATATTTAAAAAATTATACAGTGAGGGCCAAAAAGTAGGAGTACAGTTAACACCTAGATATTTTACATTTTTTAGCGCACTTTAAATATATTACATATTCAATGTGAATACCCATAAATTTGGTATCGACCCATTGTGCACTTTGTGTACTGCTCCTTAATCCCCAATAAATGTGAAATGATGCAAGCTTATATTATGTAAATAATTTCTCAGGCATATTTCCTTCTAGCTTGGCAGAGAAAAGAGCTGACGGAGTCTCCTCTGACTTCCTGTGGCGACCCACTCGACTTGGCAAACAAATGAGGGGGAGACACACAAGGCCCACCCCTTTAATTGGCGTAAGTAATTGTGGATTCTAATGTATGATTAATTCATGGGAAGCATTTCGCCCCCGTCTTTTTAGCACAACACGAAGCACGTGGCAGAGCCCCTCTGCAGACGGAACATCCCCCATTACACTACCGAGCTGCCCAAACTCAGCATGGCCGTCACAGGGCCACAGCGCTCCTTCCCGGCTTCGTCCACGTCCGCCTTCACGCTCACCCACAGGGGCACCCTGCCAGCCATCGCCTCGAAGAAATGCCAGTCGCGTTTGGCCAAAGTAAAGTCAAAGCATGCTTGCATTGATGTGGTATTATGTTGCGTTTTACGTCTCTTTATCTCTTCACAGTCCGAGTCACAAAAGGCGTCCTTGAGGCCCTTTTACATGCCACCTCTGGGCAGGAAACACGGTGGAGGCTCCTGAGAGCCAAAAACACTTCAACTTTGATTAAAAACTTCCTCTCAAAACAGGATAGACGTGAAAATTCCCCCTGGCGGGTCAATAATAGCTGTGTTACAAGTAGGGGGGTCATTGTTATTTGTAAGCAAGCAGAAATAGCTGTACATGAGGAAAAACTCTACTTCTACTTTTTTCATCACAGTCTTATACATTACATACAATCAACATTGTTGTGATTTATAATATGAGCTTTTCAAATGTCAGTTTTTTGTTTTAATTTATCGCCACAATGTACCTACACATCCTCGTTAAACTACTGAGGCTGCACTTTGTGTTGTAAATGTGATGTCAAATCGAATAAACAAAAAGGAAAGTATCATCGTTTGTATTGTTTAAATCTACATAAAAATACTGCAAGAAAAAAACTTGTGGATTTATTTAATTACATTTGTTTCAAGTTTAAAAGTAGAATTACTTTTTACTATATTTAGTAAAATTAACTACATTTATTCATTACGAGCCTTCTTTTTTTTCTAGTTGAATTAGTTGAATTTTTTACTTAAGCATTGATTGTTAGAAAATCTCTAATTAGGGATGTGATTACATTTTATTTATCTAAAATTATTATTAAAAAAATAATTTCTTCAGAAGGAGTTATTTAAATTACATAATTTAATTGGGGACGTTTTTTTTATTGTACTTATTAAATTAATAAATGTATCTATTTTCTATATTGCTTGTCCTCACTAGGGTTACAGGTATGCTGGAGTGTAATAAAAAAAAATAAGCAACTAAAATAAATGTAAGAGTCATCTTTTCATTTTTTAAAATCGAAACATGACACGGCTTTGTGTCTCAATGAGGACACTCTTTGGTTTATTTAATTTGGATTTCTGGGATTCGTACGCCCTTGTTCATACACAGCAACTACAGCAGGGACAAACAGAAGAAGAGGAAAACAGTGTACTCAAGATTATTTTTAATATTATTAATATGTATACTTTAGGCTTTAGAAATATAACTATCAATGACCAAACTTCCACGGGAGAAATGGTAAGTTTGCTCTGCCCCCCGACGTCATCAACTCCATTAATTACAATATACACAGTATGATACAGAGCAGATTTCAATCTGAAAATATTAAAATAAATGCTCAATAGATAAAAGGATTTCATTCTTTTCTACTGTGTTAGCAATCTGTGAGTTGTGAGCACACGGAAAACATTCTAATAAACTCATTTAAGTGCAAACTTTCTCTTTAAACAGCCTATAATGATTGCAGCATACACTCTTTCTAAATTTTTGGGAAGGGGAGGGGGCGGGGGTGTTAAAGCCAAGTGCAACAAGGCAAGCAGTCCTTTTCTGTTCCAATAGAGCAGTAATAATATCAGTGCAAAAAAAAGTCATTAATTGGGGATTTTCAACTCATGAAAAGTAACTAATGCAACATTCCCAGATGCTTGCTTGATGGTAAAAAAAAAAAAAAAAAAACAGGGGGAGGGGGGGTAGCTCCACTAAATTATAATAAAGTAACCCTGAGCAGAGTCTAGGCTACACCACTAGTTTTCGTTTGTTTTTTTAAAGGGTTACATGTGAAACTATCCAAAATGTCTGCTTTGCATCTTTATCCTTAACTCCATACAATTTTTAAAAAGAATCCAAAATGGGTAAAATACCTTTCTCGTGATGCATTCTTTCTCTAAGGTCAAGTGAATGATAAACAAGACAAACGCCGTTAACAAAGAAGGGAGGGCAAGGGGGTGGGGGATTTAAAAAAAAAAAAAAGGAAAGGAAAAAAACTTGCAATGCTTGCAGGGTGAAGAGCAGCATCAGACTCTGGCTTGCAGGGTTTCTTTAGCAGCAGAAATATTGTGGCTATACTACTGTTCCACTGGGAGAGCTGGCTTGGTTTTGGGAGGACAATAAACCCTGAAAAAAGGAAAACAAGGAGATTTGCATTTGGGAGGGAACAAAAAAATCGGTTGTCACAAAGTGCAGAAAAAAAAAGCGACAAAAACAAACTCGAGTGCAAAATTAGAGTCTTATACTTAACGCATGACTGACCTCAACTGATTGTCATTATTTTGTATGGATTATTATTTTGGGCTGCAAGGATCCAATTATTTTGTATGGATTATTTTTTTTTTGGGCTGCAAGGAGCTAACTGCCTTTTTTGCTTAAGACAGGGTGTCCAACGTGTGGTCCGGGGGCCATTTTGGGCCACAGCTGGCTTTTTACTGGCTCTTCAGTGTTTACCGCTGAACTGCAATGTACTTGTCAATCGCTAAATTCCATCATCATCTAATTTGCATTATTGGAGGGACAAAAAGTACAAACAAGTTAAAAAATACAAAAGAACTCCATTTTTGTCTTTTTTTTGTTTTACAATGTCACCAGACTGAGTTGCCTCTGAATGCTTTGGCAGCACCTGCTGCCCGTTGAGAAGAGCAATACGTGTTTTCGTCCGAGTCTTCAAAGGTCCAGAGTCTTCAATTCCATTCCATATTCTTACTTACCCAGATCTGGGTCACAGGGGTGGCAGTCTCTGCAGGGAAGTCCAAACTTCTCCAGCCACCTTTTCCAGTTCCACCGGGGAACTGGAAGACCCAAAGGTGTTCCCAGGCCAGCTGTGAGGCATAGTCCCTCCAGCGTGTCCTAGGTCTGCCCCGGGCCTTCTCCCGGCTGGACATGCCTAGAACACCTCACTAGGGAGGCGTCCAGGACTAGATGCCTGAGCCACATCAACTGGCTCCTCTCAATGTGAATTTGCAGCGGCTCTACTCTCAGCTTTTTCTCCACCATGACGGTCCGTTACAGCGACCACATTACTGCAGACTGCGCCCATCCGCCTATTGACCTCACGCTCCAACCTTCCCTCACTCGTGAACAAAAGCTCAAGATATCTGAACTCCTCCACTTGGGGTAAGACCTCAGTCCCAACCGTCGAATGTCTTCAATAACAAAAGAAAAAGTTGCTAGATTTTCCGCTTTTTTGAAATAAAAGTATTTAAGGGGGTCTCAATACTACAATAATGAGAAGTGGACTTACAGCACCGTATACTGCCACCTACAGTATGCAGCTGTATCGGCAAGCTACGTTCAAACAGTCCCATTATAATGCTTTTATGAGCAAGGGCGAACAGATAGCTCCAAATGTATTTGTAATGGCCTGCCACAAATAAAATAATTCCCTTGGCATAGTGTAAAAATACAATGAAATACTGATTAATATATTTTATTAGACACTTAAGTTGTTTGGTTTAGAGACAGTGCTGCTGAGGAAAGGACAGGAGACAGAGCTGGAGGTAGCAGAAATGAAGATGCTGAGGTTCTCTTTGGGTGTGACATCAGAGGGACAGCACATGTTAGAAGTTTCAGAGATAACGTCAGAGAGACCAGACTGAGATGGTTCGGACATGTCCAGAGGAGAGATAGTGAATATATTGGTAGAAGGATGCGTAGTTTCGAATTGCCAGGCAGGAGGCCTAGAGAAAGACTAAAGAAGAGGTTTATTGATGTAGTGACATGAAGGTAGTTGGCGCAAGAAAAGAGCATACAGAAGACAGGATTAGATGGAGGCAATTGATTCGCTGTGACAACCCCTGAAGGGGTAAGCCGAAAGGAAAAAAAGATATTTTATTAGACACTGTACAATGTATTGCTGCATCTGCTAACAATGCAAAGATGTGGATGTTTTGTTCAGATAGCTTAGCATATATTAAGTCATTTTGGATTGGTTTTTAGCACTTTCGATGGACAAAATGTATCAAAAGTGGCCCCCGGCATCCTTTAATTTTTCTGTATGTGACCCTCGCTGGAAAAGGTTTGGACACCCCTGCTATGAGTCAGCCGTGCATTGATTTACAAATGATTCCTTTCGGAAAGAAAGACGTTGCAGAAATCCATGTAGTTCTCAAGGTTAAAAGTAAAAATAAAAGTGGAACATACCCATTTTTTTTTAATTATATTGTAAAAAATTGCTTTGAAATTTCCACAAAAAACAAATCTTCAGCTCAGTGACGGAAAAATGTGATAACCACAGAACCATGAATAGAACTTTGGCCAAAAAAAAAAAGTATGGCCAAGCAATTATAAATTGATTACCTTAATAATAAAATATGTGACTTCTGAATTAAAAATAATCACAGGTTTTGCTGGTGAACACTGTATGATGAGTTGTAACAATTAAATTGATGATTCATCAATTATCCAATCAACTATTTTGGCATCCAATTAATGGTTTATGTAAATATCCTCTGATTTCAGCCTCAAATGTGAACATTTTTAGATTTCCGTAGCCACCCATGAAATATGACCAATTATCTTTGCATTTTAAGCAAAACAAGATATTCACACCCGCTGGAAAAAACTGATCAACACTTTTGCCTCTTTTATGATATGGTGCAGACCAAAAGACGGTTTGTGTGGTTCATATTGATTTGAACCGATTACGCCATTAATCAAAACAACAAGCTTCAGATGAATCGACTAAGAAAATAGTCGATAGCTGCAACCTTAACTGTGTGACAGCTATACATTTAAAATGTTATTTCTGTTATGATGGCAACCCGGGAACAGATTAATTCTATTATTATTAATCCCTATTTTAAAAAATGATCTGAAACTTTTTGTGACACAAAATTGTCACAGAACAATGCATTCATCTTTGGAGGTTCCGCTACTATACTTTCACTGAGTCACAGCCAAAACACAGGTACATTTTGGGAATTAAACCAAGAAAGAAAAATGAATGAATAACACACACGTAACACATACAGTGTTGTGACTATTGTGGGAATCTGCTCAAATGTAAAAAAAAAATAAAAAATAAAATAAAAAATAATGGCCCCAATGTGAATTAACACCCTATTGCACTTTTTATAGATGCCTCCAAAAAATAAAGTTCAATATTTTTTAATATGGTTCCAACTCAGACCTTTTTTTTTTTTTAAAGATATTTAAGCTCATGAAAATTACAATGCTAGTATCAAAATATTAATATATGTCATTTTGTTTGCAATTATATTTTAAAATGTTTCTCCTATATCCAGATTGTCATTAGGTTCATGTGTTGTGCACTGAGAAATCTGAGGACAAAAAATGTTGTTTGTGTATTTCTGTAGAGGGACCAACTGATGGGACATTTAAACAGCCGCTATAGAAACATGTTAGCGTCTATTGCTGCAGAGGAGATATTGTTTTATTTGCAAAGCAGCTAAGATGTGAGGCGTGACTTGTTGGTTATGATGCACTGTGACATGACTGATGAGTGTGCTATAAATGATAAGATCTTCCTCCACTCAAAGGAAAACCCTCTCGGTCGTGTATCCTAGTTCGCCATGGAAGCAGTGGGATGGGGAGGGGAAGATTTGATATGTGACTCATCTAAACCTCAAAGCTAACTTTTGCTACTCCTCAGATGTCTGGCTTGTCAGTTTGCAACCCGCCACCAGCTTCAACATTGGAGAGACAGTTTTACTTCCCCTCCGTTAAAAAGAACTTACCACTTTGCCTGGCCTCGCCCATGTGCAAATAAATCCCTCCTGACAAGCAGTCACTAAACAGTCCTCTAAAAATATGAGTACAGTCAGTCTCTCGTGTGCTATCTTTTTACAGATGAGGGGCTCAAGCAGCGGCACGTCCTCCATGCGCGGGCACAGCAGCGTGCCCAGCGTCTTGGCAGCGTCCGTTTTGCTCTTTGTCAGCAGGTTGAGCTTGTCGCTGCTCTTGCTGCTGATGTGGCCCATACTGTGGTTGCGCTTGTGGTCCTTCTCGTGGTGGCGCTCCTTGCGGTCGTGGAGCGAGAGCGTGGCAAACTTGCTCACGCCCGTGGCAATGGCGCTGTCCATGATGCTGCCGCCGATGCCGCCGCCACCCCCGGCCTTGTTGCTGTTGTTTATTGTTGTCGTCGTTGTGACTGTGGTGGTGACGGTGGGGGTGGCGCCGGTGGAATGGGGCAGGCTGTTGGAGCGTGGCAATGCGGTAGAGACAGTGTTGGCGCCAGGTGTACTGGCGCCGCTGTTGTTTCCGTTGGTAGCGTTACTAGAGGTGTTTGCGAGAATGGTGGCACCTGCCGGCAGGCTAGTGGCATTCATCACGTTAGTGTGCGTCCGTGTCCGTGAGAGTGGAAGATGTGGAAAAAGGATGTCCTCGGTGAGGTCCCATAGGCACAGCTGAGTGTCCTGGCCCACTGAGCCGAAGCGGTAGGTGACGCTGACGGGCCGGCTCTCGGTGGAGTTGCGCTTGGAGAGGCGCGATTGCGTGCTGTTGGCCCGGTCCCGCCCAAAGTTAATCATCTGATCCTGGAAGTCTTCATCGCTGCCACTGAACTCCAGCGGGTCGCTTTCTTCCACGCTGGTGGTGTAGTGGTCAAACGCCACCACACTCACCCATGACTTGTGGCCGTGACCCCGGGCAATGACGCGGCAGTCCAAGAAGGACCACACGGTCACAAGGTCGTCCTCGCCGCCTGCGACGATGTATTTTCCGTCGGGGCTCCAGCACACGCACAACAAGCCGCCAAAGTAGCTCTTCATAGTGCCATGGAGCTCCACGGTGTCAAAGTTGAACACCCGCAGGAACCCATCCTGGCTAACGCAGGCCAGGAACTTGCCGTCTGGGGAAAAGGAAAACTCATTGAGGGCGCCCTCGCCGACTGTCCATTTGAGAAGGGGGTTCCGCGTGGATTTGCTCTTACAGGTGTGTACAGAGTAGTTCTCGCCCTGTTTGAGCGACTGATAATGGGGCGCCGTAGTACCACACGTGTGCTCCACGTTGTACAGATACATATTGCCGCTGGCGTGCGACACCAGGAAGAGGTTCTCAGAGCCCGGTACCCACTTCACGCATGTGACTCTGGACTTGTCTATTAATCTCTGGCAAAGAAGAGTGAAACAATGTCAGTATCATAGCATCACAAGGCAAACATTAGCCATGTCCCAATTCACATATTTAAAATGGAATTTACATAAACGCTGCATTCTTTTTCTGTTTTTTGCAAGTTACATCAGAACATGGTAGCACAGACGTAAAAGCATTGGGTTTGGGAAATATAGTGTCATATCTTCCATTTTCAGGGACCTTCAAAACCTAACCTTTCAGCTAAAGTAGGTTTAACTAGCAGCATGACGACAATGTTGGAAACATGCGCCACAAGTAAGCAAAAATGTCCTCAAGTCTAGACTGTCTCTTCTAATAACAATGGTTGGCTTTTGGTGGCGTTCATGAAGGTGTGTCCTCTTTAGACGTCTGTGACCTCCGATGGGTGAAGCCTCATAATTGGGACACAGATATATATATTAGGAACGCAAGGACACTTAACATGCACTCACACTGCACTGCCCCTCTCTGGTCTTCAGCACATGTGCCATCACTTCATAATACAGCACCATAATGCTGCAAATTTCAAGTAGCGTCACACAAACCGCGGGCTTTCCACTACGTGGATTATTTTGAGTTATGTTTATTTTTACGATGCAAGATGGCAGACCCATTATATTGTAAATCCCGGTTGGGGCGCATGAGTAATGTTGTCTCTCTTCAAACCGTGTCAGGGCCAGGAAAGCCAAACTTTATGTGTCAAGCATTAACACCTACAGGGCTGCAGATGACCTTTTTTGTTTGTTTGTTGACGTATTTATATGTCTTTTTTTGTGTGCGAGAGGCTAAAAGAGCTGATGATGCATCGCCATAGGAATGAACGCAAGAGCAGTATAAAGCCATAAAAACCGCCACAAGGTGGCAAAAATGCATTTGATAAAAGGTGAATGGAATAAACAGATGACTGCAAGGAGGAAATGGAAAAACGTGCAGGAGCGTAGTGTACACAAAGTTACGCATCGTAGGGACATTCACACGCACAAACACACACAGTTCCAGATGTGAAAATTGTAAATAGTACATGGTGGTTTTTATTTTTATGTAAAACAACTATTGTTTGGGTTGTTTATGTTGTGGAATATGTTTATGTATATGTTTTGGTTAAACCTGCATGGTTAAATTTGCATGAAAGTTATGCTTGAAATGAATTTTCACAAAAAGCTGGTTTACTATATTTTAGTCACAAACTGATATTTTCCTGAAACTTATCTATGTTCTACTGCTGATTACTAAAAGACTGAAAAAGGTAAACACAAAACTTTCTTTACTGATGACAAAACAAGTGTCTTTGTTTTGGTACATTCCATGTTTATATAGCCATAGAACGCAATACTACTAATAATAAACAGTCAAGACCTTTTTAAATGGCCATTGCGGACGTGTTTTTTTTGTTTTTGTTTTATGACTGGGATTGAATGAGTTAATCCGCATGGCCACCATTATCTAAGTCTATCTATCAAGTTTTACCACCCATGTACATTAATAATATAAGACTACTACACAGCGTGCCACTTCACTTTATACTTACACGCCTGATTTACAGGGACTTATACAATAACATTCAAGTTAATGTCTTCATTAAAAGAATTTTTAAAATGCTCAGAGTAATGTATCTTGCAATTTGATATATTTCAGCTACATTGTTACATAAAATGTAAACTGTTCAAAAAATAAAGGGAACACTTCAGCACAGTAACTCCAAGTCAATCCCACTTCTGTCCACTTATGGAAGCAACACTGACTGACCATTTCACATGCTGTTGTGCAAATGGAATAGCCAACAGGTGAAAATTCTAGGCAATTAATTAGGAAGACATCCCCAATAAAAGGAGTGGTTCTGAAGGTGGTGACCACAAACCACTTCTCAGTTCCTTTGCTTGCTTGGTCACTTTGGAAGGCTGGTGGTGCTTGTAGCATGAGATTGAGTGGCTGGAATAGTGCACCTCATCCAGGATGGCACATCAAAGCGAACAGTGGCAAGAAGGTTTGCTGTGTCTGTCAGCGTTGTGTCCAGAATATGGAGGCGCTACCAGGAGACAGGTCAGTATATAAGGAGATGTGGAGGAGGGCAGGTCGTAGGAGGGCAACAACCAAGCAGCAGTACCGCTACCTCCTCCTTTGTGCAACGAGAAGCAGGAGGAGCACTGCCAGAACCTTGCAAAATGACCTCCAGCAGGCCACAAATGTGCATGTGTCTGCTCAAACGGTCACTCTATGCGGGTAGTATGAGGTCCCGATACCCACAGGAGGGGGTTTTGCATACAGCCCAACACCATGCAGGACGTTTGGCATTTGCCAGAGAACACCAAGACTGGAAAATTCAACACTGTGCTCTTCACAGATGAAAACTGGTTCACACTGAGCACATGTGACAGAAGTGACAGAGTCTGGAAACGCTGTGGAGTCCGTTATGCTGCCTGAGACATCCTCCACCATGACCGTTTTGGCAGTGGGTCAGTAATGGTGTGGGATGGCATTTCTTCGGGGGGCTGCACAGCCCTCCATGTGCTCGCCAGAGGTAGCCTGACTGCCATTAGGTACCGAGATTAAATCTTCAGACCCCTTGTGATTTTTAGTCTTCCCTTTAATTTTGTTTTAGCAGTAGTTTAGTCCCTTGTATTAAGTCTAGTAACATGATGCATGTTTTGATTATTTCTTATTTTGTTTGTCAACTTGTTTATACTTTTTAATGTTTGCTTCAGCATTTATTTTTTAGCGCTTTGCAAATAATCAGTGGCTAGAGATGGAACTTTTCAATAGCTAGTAAATATAACTAATTGGTATTGGTAAGATGTGTTTGTGACTAAGCCTTTTATAACTTTTTTGCCCTATGCAGCCACTTGTTTTTATTTTGAAATGGTTAACTATAGTATCAAACCCTATGCTAATTACTACAATGCACTAAATGTATATATTTACATTTGACAGGCAGAAGGCAAGAGTAAGGTGTGGAGATGTTGCATTAGATGCAACATCTGCTGTGTGCAAGTTAGCCAGCCTCACTTAAGGTTAAAACCAACTTAATCAATCAATTTAAAAAATAAAAAAAAACTACCTCCTCGTTAAAGAGCTTGCTCGTCTCCTTTTTGATAGGGTCAATGAGCTGCACTTGCCCGGCGGAGAACCCCACCAGCAGGGACACGCTCTCGGCCGTAGCAGTGAGGTGGTTGAAGTCATGACAGGTGGGCTGTGTTCCCTTGTAGATGCGCTTGTCTATGGGTTTGCTCAGGTCGGCAGCCTGGGGAGTGGGGGGGATGCAGTTGGAAAATACAGCCAGGTAGAATATAAAAGTGTCACAGGGAGCCCTGAAGCGGTCCATCTTGTTGGTTGATTATTTACAGTTTGTACACTACCGCTGCAATGGAAACTTCACTGACACTGGATGTAGCCACTTAAAACGCACAAACCGAGACTGTTGGTAGAACTACACTGTTCCCACACCTCAATGTCAAGCCCTTGCACACTACACTGTTACACCAATACATACACATCATAGGCCCTTTGTTCAAAAAGAGTAATCATTTCAAGCACATTAGTGCATATTTCTAACCTTCAAACACACCTTAACCTTAATCTCTGCACATCATCCAAGCATTACTTCTACACCATACACATTTGCCTTAGGTTGTGGTGACTGTGCTTATATTGGGTGCTGATGACACACTTCATTTTAGCAGTCAGCTGACTTGTTGGTAAAAACAGCTGTTTACTGCTACAACAACAGGAAAATATACACAAATCTAATGAGATCCTTTCTTATAGTTAATATTTGTAATCACAGTGGTGCTTATTTTTATTATATTTTCCTTAATCCGAGAACATGTTTGACAGCTCCAACAAATACAGAATGTAGCTACATTAAATTGACATCAGGTGCATGACAGACTCCAACTACATTGTGTTACTATACAAAGACATTTATATCAATGCGTAATGTGTGCACCCAGTAATAATACAACATATCGCGATAACAAATGGTTATTCGCAAACACCGTTTCAGGATTAAGTTCAGAAGACATTCCTAAACACAAAGTGGACTATTAAGTGGCGTCAACATTGGATACGGTTTGTCCTCCCAAGCCGTGTAGCTGCAAGCTAGCTGACTAACGCCATTGAAATCAATATCGACAACGCTAAATGAACACCTGTCAGAATATGGGGCGTCGACAGGTGGTTAAGCATCGGAGCTGCCACTTGTCACCACAAGCTGTTGCAGTTTGGACCCGTCTAAATATCAAATAACGACATTTTAACACAACTCCTAAAGCGAACACACGTGGACAAGACGGCCAATTAGAGAGCTGAATGTAGCCTCTGGCCTCGACAACTATTGGGAGTCGCTGTGCTAACTAGTATGCTAGCACTGAAGCTAACTAGCCTGCTGGCTTATTTCAAAGTCACACACCTGCCAGAGTTGAGCGAACGGACGGCCTCCACCGGGCGAGTACACTCGCCCGAGTGTGGTCCACAAAGAGCGGCACTAAACCCCCCCCAAGCAGAGTCCGTTGACAGTTAGCATATTAGCACGGTACCTTCCTAACGCCTTTGTAGATGTAGAAGTACAGCTCACGGCCCACATTGAAACAGATCCTGTCGCCGTTGCCCGACTGGTCGTTGACGTTGACGAAGGAGACCTTGACCGGGTTGGAACCCTGCGAGTTGAAAGGCACTCTGTTCGGACGGCTGTATTCGGAGTGAGTCAGGAGTTTATAGACGCCTTCCCGGGTGGTGAACTGAGTTTTAATTTCGTTCATCTCCTTCCCTCCTCCCTCCGCCGCCATCTTTGAAATTAACATTCATCCCTTTCCCCCAGGCCGGATCTTACGCACGTGGGGAGGAGGGGGTGCACGGGCCATGCTAGTCAAACTGTCCGGTTCCCTCCATAGGTACGACGAGGAACTGACATTACACGCTATGGCCGCTATTCACGTTAATACATTTTCTATCGTCACTGCCTTTCACGCGTGTATTCGTTTACTTATTTGTGGCTAATGTTTGTTGTTTGGAAACTTTACCGGAAATCAAGCCAATCAATCACTTCCTGTAGAGAATGTGCGCTTTATACTGAAAACCGCCGGAAGTTGTACTTCTTTAAAAAATAATGAACATCACGGTATAGTGGGAGGGTGTTATTTAAACTGTTATCGTAACAGCGATACATTAAGCAAATGAATAACTTTATTTCTCTGAAAAGTTGAATTGTGGTCCTTAATCTCTTTCCAATTTTATAGTCAAGCAATGATACTTATTACTTTCAGCCAGAAACAAATTGAAAAACATTTTTCTTGTACTTTGGCGTCTTTACCCGGAAATCAAACAAACCGAGCCCTCCATGGAGCGGATGTTTCTGAAAATCTGATTGACAACACCGGAAGTTTTATTTTGTTAATCGGTCATGAACATCGATGGCGGGAGCGGAAGGACACCTGTGGCACAAGTCGCAAACGTTACTCAATCGTTAATTAGGCCGTCTTGTCAACTTATTGTAGCGTTGTTCCAATGCGTCCACACATAAGATGGCGCACAGGAGAAGACGACATTTAATTCCAGGTGGGTGTCAACGTCAGTGTTGTAAAAATTTGGGTTTGGTCGGTTCATTTTTGCACCAAAGTCGCAACATCGCGTTGCCCATCACGGACTGATGTGTGCTGCAGATCGCAGAGATGGTGGCCGAACCAGCAACATGGAGCAGCTCGCCTCCAAATACATGGTGAAATAACACAATCCTAATTCAGTGTCCACTAAATGGCACTTTCATTTGGTTGCGTGTATTCAGGAGATGTGTAAAGTCGAGTCCAGCACTGATTCTGACTCTGAGATAAGTCCAAGGTGGTCTGACACCAGCACTATGGTAAGCTGTGTACCATGTATATTATCATTATATATGGATCTGTCTTCAAAAATCATACACGAGTCTTTGTAAAACTTTACATTTAACTAACACGCTCCCACAGGACTGTAATCTGAGTTGTTGTTATCAATGTTTCTGGACCCAGTGCTAATTGGGGTCCCCAGCTGTTATTTGCCCTTGTAGACCACAGCCTCTGTGACTACAGCAGACTTGGCGGTTAATCGAATAGATGCGCCCCCGGTTTGAAAACCACTGCGATAATTGGAGCATTTGTTATATACATTCACTCTTGATCAAAATTGTAAAACCAGTTGGAAAACTGCAAGATTTTACATTTTGCAATGTTGGATCTTATGTCGGTTGTCATTAGTTTAAAAATGCAATAAAAAGAAATGAGAGTTTGACAAATCCCGCGCGATAGACGAGTGGTTGGCATGTTGGCCACACTCTCAGGAGATCTGGAAGACCAGGGTTTGAATCTCCTTTGGGCATGTCTGCGTGGAGTTCTGCGTGGAGGGCATGTTCTCCCCTATGGGTGCGTGCGTTTCCTCCCACATTCCAAAAACAAGCATGTTAGCATAATTGGCGACGCTAAATTGTCCATAGGTATGAATGTGAGTGTGAATGCTTGTTTGTCTGCCCTGTGATTGACTGGCGACCAGTCCACAATCAGCTGGGATAGGTTTCTAGTTTCTAGTTGTGCAGGAGCATCAAATGGCAGCTAGCTACGTGGAGATGTTGCAGCTGGCGGGCCTTATGAATGAAAGTCCTCGTCTGTGTGGTAACGACTGGCCTTTTCAACAAGACAATGATGCAGTTAATGCCCGCCTCACAGATGACTTTTTCCAGAAGAATGTCATGCTGTTGGACCGTCCTGTCCGTTCCCCTGATCACAACCCAGTTGACAACATGTTGGGATGGTTGTCAATGGAAGTTGACAAAAATGAACTTCCGTTCCAGACAGTGGATGCCCTCCCTGAAGCCATCCCTACCACTGGGATCAACTTTATCACTAGCCTCCTGGAAAGACTGGCAAAACCATTTATGAGGTGATTAACAAGAATGGCACAACTACTCCTTACTCATTTAACTTCTATTTTAGAAGGGTTTTGAGTTTGTTTTTTTTTTTAGCTATGGTCTTAAACTTTTGATCAGCTGATGAATAGCCTATTTCACTTTAATAGTTTGCAATAAATTGCTTAATCAAAGGGTTTTGTCTTGCTCCCATTTCTTTTTGAAGCTTTATTTAGAACCACCTTAAGATCCAACGCTGCAAAATGCAAACTATTGCAATTGTTCAACTGATCTCAAAATTTTGACCAGGAGTGTGTTAGAACATACAAGTGCACCGTCTACCGCATTGTTGGGCAACCTGCAGCCCATGGGCCATATACAGCTCGCCATAGCGTTCCACGTGGTCCACCATGCAATTCTTGGCTGTTTTTGTTGCAGGAATGTGTGAGCAGTGCACCAGAGAGTGGCACTTCAAGGCGGACGTTGCCTGAACCTGCTGGAAGACATGGCTTTTACTCCTTTGTAAGACGTTAAGGTTCAGGCACAATCAAGTGACCGCTACATAAGCCCAAGTCTGTGTATGCTTCTAGTTTTTGGACCCGTATGACGGCAGCTCAGAGGATTCTGATGACATGGACGGCCCTAGCAGGCGAACGAGACAGCGCGGGAAGGGAGGAGGAGGTTGCTTCCCACGTAAAAGCAGGCGTTTTATCCTTCATCCTCCTCCAGACCCCGGGTTTAGACGACTGGTGAAAATACCAACAGAGCAGCAGCATCTTGTGGACGTCCAGATGAAGTGCATGGAGGGGTCGGAGGTTTGGTTTTGCGAGCTGGTCTCTCTGCCCTCCCACGCCAACTTGTATGGCGGAGAACCCGTGGAAGAAATGTCAAACGGCACGGACATCCAAGTACAACTCGGCAACACTGCTCCGACCTCCAGCCAGATGCCGGAGAGCTCCTCTGGGCGCTCCCCTGGCGGCACATGTAACCTCAGGGTTCTGGTCAAGAGGAAACTGGCTGTCCCCGCAGCTGAAGGACTGGAGCTAGGCCACAGAAAGAGGCAGTGTGTTGTCAACATGGAAGAGGAGGAAGCAGCAGCAGCAGCATATCCGGCTCGGGAAGCATGCTAGATCCTCATGATGCGCCGCACTACTAAAGAAACCCGATGCACTTTTTCAGGAAGCAGAGAATGTCATTGCAAACTGTGTACAGAGAGGAGATACTGTTCTTGTTTTCTTTCCAAACTATAAACAAGGAATGAGTTATTGATTTCTTAAAGCTTTATTTTTTTTGTTCTGTATTTGTGGACCTATGTTAAAGACTGCCTTGCTGTAAAATAAATACCCGGGGGCTCTCTGACAGGAAAATTATTTGACTTTCAATCATTTTCAAATGTTTAATGTACAGTTTAGCTTTTGCATTTCTAAATGTTCTAAACACCGCACCACAAATAAACACCTTATTCTTCGGGTGGCTGCAATAACTTGACACCGCACAGCACCTGCAAAACAAAAGTGGCATCTGTAAAGATGAAGTTCAAATTGGGAGAAAGTGCTGAAGTGTGCGCAAAAATGCATTTACCTATCATATTACAATACAGAAAAATATTACATTTTAATAATCAATTTCAATACATATACACTGTTGTATTTGAATTAGCATTATTATATTGACATTAACATGCACAGGTCAACAGGAGTTCATTTCAGACGAGATCGATATGTAGCTATGACCCACTTGGAAAAAACAGACTTCTATGTCAGGATGCTCTTTTTTTGTTGATTACTTCATATATTCACAACACTGGAAAAAAAGTGGTGTTGTCACTCTCACAATGGTCTTACCCGATCACAACCTTCGGCTGGCTTTTGCGTCCTCCTTTAGTTTTCATGTCAAGCAAAATCATGCTTGAAATGCCAATAAAAAAGTAAGCAATGCAAAGCAATTGCTGTGGTCTTTCTTTATAAAAGGCTTCATTGGTTGTAGGGGGCAGACAGACACGTACACCTGTGGAATAATAAGTTCCAAATAATTGTCATCGAAGTGTTACGGTGTCGTTACACAATTTCCCCAAGTCACATCTTCCTTCTCTGACCAATGTAAGTACGTTTAAAGTGAGTACAAAAGCTCCCAGCCTTGATGCTAACGCAGAAGTGCATTGCTAAAAGTTGCTAAAAGTTATTTGCTAATGCAAAACAAGCATGCACCAGTAAAGAACGTGAGTATTGCACCTAATGCATCATGTCATATGTCCACATTAAGTGCTCCTATACATTATTGATAGATTTAGATGCCTAAACAGTCGGCACTAAACAGGGACTCCATTATTGCAGTTCTCTGCAATGCTAAAATAAAGAGGCCATACTGCAAAATGGGAACATTGCCACTCCAAATGCCAGCATATGGACGGTGCTGAGTGACCAGCTGGGAAAACATGATCACTGCAAAGGCCCTGCACTCCTTCGTTAAATTAAACAGACACAACATCTGATCAACAATCGGGTTCAGTCAGCAGACGACTGATCCTGAAACTACAAGTGACACAGATTCCCTTTCTGATGGAGCAAATTGTCTGGCTTTCCTGTTTGACGTTCCTTTTGGAAAATGGATGGAATTCATTCCGGAAACTCCGCCAAATCAGACACTAAAAAAAGGCAATATACCATCTTGACGCCTGGCACCTGGACTCGTGTTGTCAATGAGCACATTTGGGAGGCAGTGAAATGTCGTCGCACATTTATCTTCAAACGAGCCAAAGTCTATCCGTCACTCAGGAGCAATTATATTGACATAAAAGGCAAAGAGTGTCGTAGTCATCTCCACATACCATGTGACAGAGGAGCCTGCATTCAAAGCCCAATGATGCTCAAATGTTGCATCACAAACGCAGATAACTATGGAGGGCGACACAGGCACAGAAGTTGATGTCCTATGGAGATCCTGAGCCACCTCATTTACCGAATTTGACCACCCTGCGCAAAGCAAAACAAGAGAAAAATGATTTGCAATTTGGTGACAAAGATCCCATTTATTCACTGCAGCTCCTAAAATACAGTGCACCTCACAGTGGTAGCATTAAAGACATTGGACTAGACACGCTTTTCTGCCATTTTTGGAGACCCTGATAAAGAAAAGCCACCAGTCAGTTTGCTTTGATGCAACTGGATCAGTTGTTAGAAAACTGACAAGGCCAAATGGCTCATCCGGCCATATCTTCTTAAAACAGGGTGTTCCGACAGGACATGTGAGCGTCCCCGTGGTGCAAATGATGTCAGAGAAACACGATGTTAAGGCCATCACACATTGGCTCACAGAATGGATTCGTGCAGATGCAGCCGTTCCAAAAGAAGTTGTTAGTGATTTTTCTCTGGCCATTCTTGGAGCCATGGGGAAGGCATTTACCCCTCACCCCCACTCTTCAGAAGCCTGTCAAACTTGGAAAAACTCAAGTGTCTATGCGAAACACCTGTGCATTTGATGCATTTTGTCAGAGCGTTTGTGGTGCTTTCTGTGATAGCATTTCTTTTGAAAATGTAAGCAGGAACAAACCTGATGACCAGTTCCTCAAGATGGTGAAGCCATCGCCACACACGGTGTGACCCAACAGGTCTATGCAGAGAGGGCAAACCTGATTAGGGGAATGTTTGAAGCCGTTCATTTAACATCTGGATGCCCTGGAAATAGATGCACAGTGCCACATCTCTACAGTAGTTCAGAAAATGCTGCAAAATCTTGCTAGTGTTTTTAGCACCAGACAATGTTCCTCACAATTCTGCAGTCTCAGCAAACAAAACACAAGGGTAGTTCCACTAGTTTCTACCGCCATTGCTGTCCTGCAGACTTCTGGTATGTCTCTTCTTGGAACTGCTGTAGAAGAAGGACTAAGTCTTCCTGAGTCTCCCTGCCTCAGACCGGTTCAGAGTCCGTCTCAGTGGCCATCTTCTTTAAAAGAGGAAGATGTAACAGGAAAAATAAGGTGTGCAGGGAAGGTCACTCATAGTTACAGGCTGGGAGAACTTGTCTGTATCGCCACCGACCTTGGCAGCCATCTGACAGCAATTCCAGCACAAAGGAATGTCTTCCAAAAAGAATTTCCCTTGTGTGAACCCCCCTCCCATCTGGTGCTCCAAGAAAAGACATTTACTTTGAGAGCAGTCATTGCTTCTCAGGAAGGCTTGACCAAAGACTTGCTCTTGGGCATTATGTTCTCTTGGGCTGCATCGGTCTGGGAGATGTACCATGACCTGGGAAGTGGAGTGAAAACGGCATCAGAAAAAAACAGGATATGCCCACATGCTCTTTTATATACAAAAGACTGAATGCATAAGTTTATATTTTTTGCTAATTTTTCTCACGCTTCTTAATCACCTTTTTAAATGTTTACTTGTTATCTGATGTCCAGTTTTGCATACACAGTCTGTTCCAAATCATGCTGTCATCTTCAAATACTTGTGTGTGCCAGAGAGGAGTTCTGTAGACAAAAAAGAAAGGAGAAAAGGCAAGAAAATAAAAGGAACAGCAGGCGTGAAACAAGAGAATGCAGCAGTTGTCTAGTGAATGAACCTGCCTGAATATGAAATATGAAAGAAGAACAACTCCAGTAGGGTTTCTTGAGTTATACTTACCATCTCAAATATTTGTTTGCGATACAGATCACTTCGGCGTCGTACAGTAGGATGTGACATCATCGTTGGAGAAATATCTTCAACCACAATTTAAAGGAAATGTTATTTGCACAACGAAGCGCAGATGAAGACGAAAAGAATGAGAGTATTTGGGTTTCATTCCGAGCATGTCGGGAATGACGACATCACCTGATGATGTAACCACTGGACTATTAAATGTTTATTATCTAAAAGTATGGCAGCACAAATGTTCATTTTACTCACACAAAACAATACAGAAAAAATGAGACTATTCTGGTTTAAATCTGAGCATGTTAATGGGCTGAGTGTGTAATAACTCCAAAACCAACGCTGCACAAATGATTGTTTCAACTGAACCTAGTACCACAAACGAGGATGGGAAAAACGAGACCGCTGGTGTTTCATTCGAAGCCTGTTGACAAGTGAGCGACCTCAGGTGACCTTTAATAAATGTGTAACAACTCCAAAACCAACGCTGCACAAATCTTCATTTTAGCAGCACAAAAGTCCACTCAACGAGACGAAAAAAATGAGACTAATTTGGTTTCATTCGGAGCATGTCAGGGGGCCTCTGGGTGACCTTTAAGAAATGCGTAATATCTCTGAAACAAAATCAGCGCGAAATTTGATTTTAACTCACAAGGACGGTCAGAATGAGACTATTTTGGTGTCATTCAGAGCTCGTTGACGGACCGATTATGTAATAGCTCAAAACTTTAATTGTTAATATCTCAAAAACAAAAGTAGCACAATTGTTCATTTTAACTGAACAAAACAGCACAAACGCACCATGGGGTCATTTTGGTTTCATTTGGAGAAAATGGGGGGCTGCATGACCTTTGGTTGACCTATCAAAGAAACTGTAATAACTCAAAAACAAAAGTAGCACAAACGCTAATTTGAATTGCACAAAACAGCACAAACGCACCACGGGGTCATTTTGGTTTCATTTGGAGAAAATGGGAGGCTGCATGACCTTTGGTTGACCTATAAAAGAAACTGTAATAACTCGAAAACAAAAGTAGCACAAACGCTAATTTGAATTGCCCAAAACAGCACAAACGCACCACGGGGTCATTTTGGTTTCATTTGGAAAAAATGGGGGGCTGCATGACCTTTGGTTGACCTATAAAAGAAACTGTAATAACTCAAAAACAAAAGTAGCACAAACGCTAATTTGAATTGCACAAAACAGCACAAACAAATGAGACTTTTTGAGCAGATTTTTGCGCAGGTTGGGGGGGCCAAATTCACTCAGGTCTATCCCCGTGCAAACGTTTTCAGGTCAAAACAGCAAAGTATTTTATCATTTCAGGCTCTTGTCCACACGGGAACGGCGTTCTGGGTGACCTGAAAACGGTATTTTTGAAAACGCTGGATTGTCATTGCGGTGTGGACAGGTATTACGAAAACAATGACGTCACCGACCCACCCACCCCCCGCCGTCACGTGACCAGAAGTGAGCTTTGACCACAAACATACTTACCTGAATATTTAGACGCACGTGACTCACCTTAGTCGACATTGATATTTTATCGTCATATAATTCATACAAAGTAATTCGCAGACGTGCCTCCACTTCTCGTACGTCTTGAAACAGCAGACAAACTTATGCGCGTGCGTTTTCTTACTCTATTTGGTGTCACGTGGTTCCGCCCGTGTTTGTTCGCAGCGCCACACGTGGGTTTGTCTTGTGCATTACATAGTTTTCACTCAACTGTAATCCCTCGTATATCGCGGTTGTTAGGTGATAGAAAAACGTATATAAATCTACCAGGATATTTTTGTCATAATTTATTCTTTTCTTTTAGCTTTTGTAAACCCTCCTAACATACTTATATAATCCCTTTAGACTCTCAAACGATTTTTAAAACTAAAATTACTTTTACATTCTTTACATAAAATAAAATACAAAAAAGTTAAAAAAATTAAAATTGGAAAAAAAGACGTTTTCTCCTGAGAAACCCACAATATAAAGAGGAGTCTACAATATTGATTTTAAATATATTTTTTAATCCGCGGCTTGCCGAGGGCACGATAGGTGAAGCGCAATATGGCAAAGGATTACTGTATACTAATCCATCACAGTATGCCCCCCCCACCCCCCCAAAAAAACACGTTCCCTGTTAGACTGCTGGGAAGGCACACACATTTGCACAAAGTGGATTTCAAATGCGCAAGCTTTATTCAATCTACACAAAAAACATACACGTTCCTTCATAAAAAAAAAAGTTCATCAACTTTCTCCTCCCAAACATGATTTCTGACATTTACCATCTGCCAACCTTCTTCAAGACCTTCTCAAAACACTTTCCCCAAATGCATAAAATGTGCTCTCTACTGCTCTACAAAGCACTACAATGGCGGAATAAAGGCTAGCAACTACGCTAAAACGAGTGGTTATAATATGCAGCACTTATGGACAATAATTGGGTTGAGGTTAACTATTAACTAATAGTGGTGTTCTACTCTGTGCACAGGACTGCCACTCCGCGCTCGTAGAAGCTGTGCGGATCTTCCTTGGTGGCGATATCAAAGTCGACAGTGAAAATGAGGTCGGACCTGGTGAAGTTCAGGTACACGGGCAGAGTTACCTGCAGAGAAAAAAAAAACAATAACGAGTGACTAGAGGTTTAGGAAGGGCTAGATGCTTTTCCTTTCCTACCATGTGTCTCTTCTCAGCATTGCTTTGCTTGATCCAGCGTAGCTGCGTGAGAGGTAGCTCAGTGGAGATGGACGTGGACAAGGACAGCTTGTTGTTGGCACATGTTGCTCCCTGTAGTTTGAGTCCTGCAATAGTGCACAGTCTGGGTGAGAACTCCAAAATCACCTCCTTGCAGATGTTAAGTTGAGAGAAAGACCTTTGATGCCGAAGCTGCAAGCGTCCAGTGTTGCACCCTGTGCGGTGGTGACGTTGACCTCCAGACACAACTCCTCCAGAGACCAGCTGTTAGCTTGGGCGACATATTGGCGGGTGGCGGTGATGTACGCCTCAGGCACAAACAAGCTTCCCAGGCACACGTGGATGTTCTAGAAAAATAAATTTAGATGTAGTGTGAATGAAGAATGCAGTGGGCCACTATGTTTTATATTTTGTATATTAAGGATGACAAAAACGATGCTAAGCTATCAGATTAAAAGCATCCATGTCTTTGCTCACATCACAGCTTTGTGTTATATTGTAGGCCGGCGGTCCACAACCTTTTTTGACCCACGGACTGTCTCGTTTTCCCACAAATCTGTGGCTGACCGGGGTGGGGGTCACAGCATTATAGCGATCTAATGTGTTTTAGCTTTAGACAATGCATAACAAATAAGACTGTAACATCAAATCAAAAGCACAAAATGAATATAGACCCACCATTCACCGGTACGACGTTTGATGTGTGTGGTAAAAGGCAGTGTACTAGCATGAACGAAGTTTGTGCACCAACTAATATGCATATTAGCCCTCATTAACCTTACCGTTATGCATTTCCCCATACTATCAGCATTTGGGACCACATATGAGGTGAAATAAAAAAGGGTATATACAGTATAGTAGTCTATCTTTGCAGTGCGGGAGAAAGTTAGTGCACACACAATGGTGCGTTCAAGTGCCGTCAAAAAATGGGACGGTCTCGCCGCTCCCAACGAACAAATCAGCTTTATATACATGTTACTGGTTGTACCGGTTTTTTACAGTCCAAGTACAAGGGACATATTTACTGTATATTACTGTTGAGCATTATACAAAATGTTTACCTTGAGCTCCTTAGCGCCCCCGCTGGCAGCTCCCTGGGAAATCTGCTGCAGCTGTTTGATGCGCTCGCTGAAGTCCGCCACCCATTGGATGACGGTCATGGAGATGGGAACCGTGTAGCGGCACCAGCTGCGAGGGAGGATGCCTGGAGGACGACAGGGTAGAAAAACATGAGCGTCCACTATGCAGTACATCCCCGCTATTTGTGGGGATCACAATATTGACAATAATCAATCAATAATTACATTTTATTTATATACTTTTACTTAAGTCAAACCAAGCAGATGCATTGTTTTTTGTTTTGTTTTTAATCACCACTGAATTTCGATTGATAGAATTTGTGAAGGCAATTTGTCAAGAAAATAAGAAAGGACATGCTAACTGCATGCACGAATACATACAAATAAAAACAATTTAATCACACTAAATATGTTTGTCTCTTTATGCTAGTCTTGACCAGCTCTTTTTTTACTGGTAACTTGGTACCAGTAAAAAATAGAAAAAAAACCACCCTCCGCTCTCTTCTCGTACAAATGTCTGTTATATTGCCACCGTTGATGGTAGCTTTACAGACATACTGTATGCTGTAATATGGTGTACAGTCGCCCCTCGCTACATGGCAGCTTGTCAAAAATTGATAAATAAATGATTGCTCGCCGCACGGTGGTCTAGGGGGTAGCACATTTGCCTCACAGTCAGAAGGTTCAGGGTTCAAATCTCCGTTGGGCATCTCTGTGTGAAGTTTGCATGTGTAGGAGTGGAAAAATTTGCATATTTAAGCAAATTGTACTAATGCTGGGCCTAAAATAAGCATTTTCTATCATTAAAATGAACTCAAATACAAATAAATGAACTACAATACAAATACAAGGCAGAAGCAGCACGTCAATGTAGTAACCTACATTGGCCATTAGGTGTCAGTAATTGTTTGGTGAGGCAAGCGCCAGACGCCCACCACTAAGGTGGTACCACGTACCACGTGATACTGGGTTGCACAAGAAATAACGAACTATTTCTGTTTTATGTATTATCTGCGTCTGAACGAGCTTTTATTTTGAAAAATAACCGGATTCTCTTGATTACGTCTCGGTCACTTGAGCGCCGTCCCCATAATTTAGCAAAATGAGTAAGAAACAGACATCTTTGGGAAGTTTCTTTGCAAAGGAGAAAAGGCTCAATGAAGAGACAGGCGAAGAGCCTACGACTTGCAAAAAGAGACTATACTAGGAGTCCTACTTGAAATATGGATTTATCGCGGAGGTGACACCCACATACCAAGTCCGCTCTGCATTAAATGCGGAGAACGGTTCTGTAACAAGTCAACAAAGAAAAGAAAAGCCCCTGGAGTATTTTGAAAGAAAAAAAAACCAGGACAGACGAAATTACTGTTGGTCACTACATCAGTAAATGCAAATGCACTAACAACATCGTACTTGGTGGCAAACTGTATTGATTTGGCGTTATGGTGAGTTCAAATATCTCGTTGTCATTCTTCCTTTAGCAATATTTAGCACTTATTGAACCCTACTTTGAACCCTACAATTACTACCATTTAATTTTGGAGACAAAATTATGAAAATCTAGGAAAAATATTTTCAATGTATGAACAAATGGATAAATAAGAAGTTTATAAAGAGGCTATTATAGTATACCTTTAACCAGGTCGCTGATAAGCGTGCGTAGATAGTTGGTCTGCTTCTTCTTGCCCTCGCACACTTGCACCACATCTGACAGATCCTGGCGAACCTCCTGCAGCATCTTGCCACCCATCTTCACCTCACGCTCAAAAAAGCGGAACAGTGGGTCCTGGCGAAAGAAAAAAGCAGCCAATGAAAAGCTTGGAAGGTGACACAAAAGGCAAAACAACCACGGGGTAGTTTCTACCTTGTTGTGTGGCGAGTGACAAGCATTAAAACGTAAAGCGGCGTCCACATGGTTACCTTGATGTTCTCCACTGTGCGTTTGAGTGGATTGACGGTTTGAGGCATGAGCTGCAGCCAGTTGCAGGCGGTGGTGTGCAGCGTCCTCATCCAGGCCGGCTGGGTGTCCGACGTGGACGATGTGCGCTCCTTTTTCTCAGTCTCATAGGCGAGGTCATCCTCATCCTCCAGCATCTGCATTTTCAGCATCTTACCCATCATGTCAGTGCCTGCGCAACCCGGCGAGGGAGGAGGGGAAGAGCGAGGGAGGTAGTGAGCGGGGAGGAGAAATTAATAAGTGGAACACTAAGCTCATCTCGGTGAAGGGTCAGCTCGAGTTGCTTCAAAAAACAAAAAAAGGGAGTTGTGAAAAGACAGACAGACAAGGCTTCAGGCAATACATCCATCAAATGTAACAAAGTAGGTGTCAAGTATGCTTAACATATTTCCTCAAATAGTGGCCATTTTAATAGACGCTGTGCCTCAGCCATTAAATTAAATAACATCTTCCTCAATTTTGGGCTGCCTTTTTTTTTTTTCCTTCAAGAAAAACTTTGGCTCAGATCATATGCATGTATTGCTGCTTAAGGGTCAAAATGCGAATCATAATTTTGGTATAATTGGTAAGAAAAGAAAGCTGTTAAGGTGTATAATATGAAATATGGAGCTTAGAAATAGTTTGTGTGTGTAGTGTATGAAATTAATTTGGTTGCATGTGTAATCCACAACAGCACCTTTGGCATGAAATTTACATTTCAATATTGTTGTTCTGTGTATTATTACTAGAATGTGTTTTTCCTTAATCTAAATAAACATAAAACAATCAATAGGTAAATGTTTATCAAAAAAGGTAGGTTATCTACTGTATGTATATTTTCCGGTGATGAACTTAAAATAGACTGGTAGGTGGTCTCTACACACTATTTTGTGCACCCATGTTTATATACAGGGAGCGACACACCTTCAAAAGTAATAGTATTTTCTGCACCTCTGACCCCTATATGAGGAAATAAGTTGCATGGTGTCCTGTACGGAGTGTTTCAGGGGGTATTCATCAGCCACTTCATAACTGGGTACACCTGTGCCACAAAGCTCAAACCATGAACTTGTGTTCTAGTGTAAATAAAATGACCTAAAGGTAAAAGTTGCATCATTAACATCACTTTTGTAGCAAATGAGTGATGCTAACATGTCATCGTGCAAGAATTAAGAGTGTTCCAACCCACCGGAACCTAATGAAGTGACTGCTGAAAGCATACGAGGGGAGGAGGGGAGTATGCTCAGGGGGTGGGAATGCTGTCTTAGCAAAGCGACATGTTGGCAGTGAAATACAGCTGCTGGAGGGTGAGGATACACACTCCTTTCCCCATCTAAAGACGACGCTCACAAAGGGAACACAAACTGCACAACAACGACAACAATATACGCGACTGCAACTAGGAGCTGCTCGACGACCATTGGAAAGATGAGAGGGATCGCTACGCATCTAACATCTCTGCATGTAAAAACGGTGTCCAAGCGAACACGAGTGAGAACTTGGATAGAAAAAAAGATGGTTAATATTTGTTCCGTGAAAACAGGCCCGATGAGAATAAGGATAATGAATGGTGGTGCAACGATAATGGACGGTGCTGCAAGTGGGAAGAGTACAAGTGAGTGAAGAGGACTGCTGGCAGAGTACCCTGAGTGGTGAGCAAGACCTTCTCCGCATTGCTAGGCAACCCCAGCCAAGATGGAGTCTGAGTGTCAGGAAGCATTTCCACCCAGTGCATGAACTCTTCCCGCCTTTTAAAAAAGAAAAATCACATATTGTCTGAAAAAAACATTGGGTGATGCTGAACAGAAAAGAGATGCTACGGACCTAATACCATCAGGCATCTTGATGTCTTTGTGTCCATCTACTTTGAGCGCCAGTTTGAACTCGCTGTCGAAGCTGCCCTTGGTGAAAATGCGCTCCAGGAAAGTGTTCAGCAGACGCTGGTCGAACTCGTTGTCAATACGGCCACCATAGATGGACTGGGCCATCAGGGTTTTTAGGGCTGCCCAAGGGATCTTGTCCGGGGCGATGTTTTGACGACCCTGTGAGCATAGCAGCGTCATTCGTATTCACGTGTATATTTTGTATGCCGCCACTCTTTTGCTTTAACCACACACCTTAGCGGTGTCGTCCAGCCAGGTGTCCACCGTGTCGCAGGCCGAGCGCAGGTCAGACTCTCCAAACTCGTACTTCTTGGACCAACCCAGCGGTGCGTAGCGCAGACGCTCCTGGATGACAGCGTGGAACCAGGCCAGCAGGAAGTACAGACGGGCACGCTCATTGGGAGCCTGTACAAACACAGGAAGAATGAGTTAAGATGGGAAAAGGTGGCGACAGTGTACAAGAAATGAATATTTGTAAGTGACCTTGCACATGCGAGCCACTGGTATGCTGCTGAAGGTGCGCAGCATGTTGGCCTTCACACCAGGAGGAGGCTCAAACACAAAGATACGACCGGCGCGAAGAAGATTCACTGGGACCTAAAGGGAAAAGACAATTGAGGTCTAATCAAGATGGAGACACGAATTCATTCAGTGGCAACCTTTCAATTCCTTATTAAAACTAGAAACACATAGTGGGTGATGACCTCAGCATATCCCTCGGGACATCACGCAATGAAATACAACCAGATTACATTGCTGTATTTGCTCTACCGAAGAGCAGCTGGGGATTTTTTTTTTTTTTTTATGTACTTATTTATTAGAAGGGATCTGAGAAATTTAAAATGGGCTGATAAATGACACTTCACTTTCCATAGCTGACATTCTGTTCTCCTTCAGGCAACACGCCACATGATATTATTTCAACAGCACCTCTGCTGGTTGGAAGTGGTGCACTCCATTATGCCTCAGTTTCTTTAACTGCCATTAGTAATCCCTTACAGGTTTCAACCAAACAATTGATGAATCCTGACGGAAAAAATAATGAGCTGCCAAGGGGAATGCGATACCTTAGGGTTGATCTCCATCGTCAAGAAGAGCCTGAAGCTAGCATGTGGCTGCATAGAGTGGAGCTTCTTCTCCAGCTGCATGAGCCAGCCTGGGGCCAGGTGGACGTTCTCCAACATCACCCACCTGCCGGACTTGACGGCAGTGTTGATGTCTCTGTCTGCCTTGTTGAACCCCTCAGCGGAACCTGTGGATAAATAAAGAAACGGCAAAATTCAGTAAAATTCTCCACTAGGATGAGGTATGAAATTGGGTCAATCCTTACCGATGGAGATGGAAGTGATTTGTTTGTTTTGCTCGGCAGCCAGGTCTCTGACCAGGCCGCTGGCATCATAACCTGGGACGGAACACATCAGCACGGGTGTGCTGGGCTTCACCTGTAGGTACAAGAGGACTAGTACATTGCGACACTGACATTATTTTTACCAAGAATAAGAATTAAAAGAATTAGTACCTCGCTATCCACAATATTAGCCAGGTCGATAGGCTGCTCGATGATGCTCATAAAGGACTCTCCTAGAACCTTTGCTACAAAGATGTGAGACATGGCCAACAGCCGGTCTGGGCGGAAAGTCTGAATCAGCAACATCTGGTGCACTGCCTGGCCAATAGGAGCTGAGTAGGAAGCGGATAAAAAAAACATTATAAACACAGCACATGTGAACCATTGCAAAAAATAAAAACAACTTACTAGACTGTTTCTCCTCTGACCACAGGTAAGGAACCGCCAGCTCCGGGGTGTTACTCTCAAGCCACATAAAGATTTGCTGAGAAAACAAAAGAAAGACACCCTAACTAAAACATACCATAGTCATAGTACAGGAAGTACATACAGTATCAGAGTTGGGTAAACACCAGAACAACTTCATGTCAGCGTTCTCACCTCATCAGCCTGAATTTTGTCTACCACGTCTTTGAATGCTGGCAGGCGGCTAAGGCGGATCATTGCCTCGCTCTGCTCAGAGGTCAGACCCTTCACTTTAGGCAGGGATGTGCCCGTGAGCACAATCTCCTTGCCACGCAGGAAGTGCTGGAACTCTGCATCATATGATGGCTCGCTAAAACGTTAAAGGACCAGTTAGAATTCGAAATGGCAAATTTTGCAGACAACTACCAACGGCTAAATATACACCTGGTCATTCCCTTGAGGCTGATCTTAGCTAACAGCATGGCAAAGGTGATGTGGTCCTGGTGCAGCATTCCCCTGGCAACTCTGTTGAATGCCACCTACAGGAGAAAAACATTTCATGCAAGGAGAAGCAACTTTTCATTGTCAAAAGTTCCAGTTCAAACCTGGAAAAGGTCCTTTGTGATGACCGCAAGTCTTTGCGAGTGGTCGCTGATGCTCTTGAGGTTGGGGTTCTCATACAGCACAGTGTGGTAGGTGTCCAGGAAAAAGTGAAGAGAATACTGGTACAGGAAGTGCATCTAAGAAAAGATACAAACAAATAAGACAAGCTTATGAAAATGTGTAATTTAGTGTGTTTAGAGGAGTGCAAGTCGATGTTAAGACCTGGTTGAGAGACTCCATAGTGAAGTAGATGCTGCTGCAGGCGGACGAAAGGGACAGGTACTGCTGCGATACCGCCTCCACCTCGGCCATAATGATATCAGTCTCCTCCACTTTCCTGGTCACCTCGGCAGCCTCCTTCTTTAGATTCTCCAGCGTGGTGATGATGGTGTCGTCGTCGAGGATGCGGCCCTTAACCTCGTTGAGCGCTTGCAGCAGGGATTTTTCCAGCTGACGCAAACGCAGCTGAAACTCACCTGCGGAGAAGAGACAAGTGTTCGGTGACTTGAACCCCTGAGATAATGGACGGATTTTGTCTCGTACCCTGCAGTTTGAGGAGGTCAGAGCGTTTCTCATCCACGTCGGGCCTCTCGGCTTTAAGTACCTCGTTGAGACACTGGCTCTGTAGACTGCTGCGCGTTACCGTGAAGTTGACGAACGTCACACGAGAACACAGGTCCGGTGGGAACTCAACCTGCATGGACAGCAAAACCAGTCAGCAACTTATTTGAAATACACCATCAATGTTAAGACGTTCATGTCAACTATGCTATTTAGTTTCCTTCTTACCGTAGGGTCTCGTGTGGAGAGGAAGATGACAAATGAAGGCGACAGATCGATGTCCTGGTCTCCCAAGGTGATGAGGACACGCCCACCAGTTCGCCGGACCTCTCTGTTCAACACCGGGTTCAGGATGGGATCGTAGCTCTCTACATCCTTTAAAAAGGAAAAAAGAAAGCATTAGTCAGACATGAGAGTGAAAACAAGTTAGCTTCCCATTCTGTGTGGAAGTGGTAAGTCTTTGGCTTCTAGCTCGCTAGCTAACGGCCATCTCAAGTCCCTGCAGCATAAGAGTTGCATAATGTGGTGTAAACATACCAGGAAAGTAAATGTGACTGTAGGTGTGTTATTTCATGTCGACAGGGCTCTAACAATGTTAAAAACTTAAAGTTTACTGTGGTCTAACTATGGAAATATTGAATTTGTTAACATTTACATTTAACACGGTCGAGTCTGGAACCAATTAACCCCTATGAACCAGGGATGAGTTTGCCCAACCAGTCTACATGTGTTTTGTGGACTTGGAGAAGGCATTCGACCGTGTTCCTCGGGGAATACTGTGGGGACCACCTAATCCAGGCAATTCGTTCCCTGTATGACCGGTGTCAGAGTTTGGTTCGCATTCCTGGCAATAAGTCGGACCCGTTTCCAGTGAGGGTTGGACTCCGCCAGGGCTGCCCTTTGTCACCAATTCTGTTCACTACTTTCATGGACAGAATTTCTAGGCGCAGCCAGGGCGTTGAGGGGTTTCAGTTTGGTGGCCGCAGGATTCGATCTCTGCTTTTTGCAGATGATGTGGTCCTGTTGGCTTCATCGAGCAGTGACCTTCAACTCTCACTGGACCGGTTCGCAGCTGAGTGTGAAGCGGCTGGGATGAGAATCAGCACCTCCAAGTCCGAGTCCATGGTTCTCGCCCGGGAAAGGGTGGAGTCCCATCTCCGGGTCGGGGATAAGGTCCTGCCTCAAGTAGAGGAGTTTAAGTACCTCGGGGTCTTGTTCACGAGTGATGGAAGGATGGAACGTGAGATGGACAGGCGAATTGGTGCGGCATCTGCAGTGATGCAGACTCTGCACCGGTCTGTCGTGGTGAAAAGAAAGTTGAGCCAAAAGGCAAAGCTCTCGATTTACCGGTCGATCTACGTTCCTACCCTCACCTATGGTCATGAGCTTAGGGTAGTGACCGAAAGGACAAGATCGCGGGTACAAGCGCCCAAAATGAGTTTTCTCCACAGGGTGGCTGGGCTCTCCCTTAGAGATAGGGTGAGAAGCATTGTCATCCAGGAGAGACTCGGAGTAGAACCGCTGCTCCTCTGCATTGAGAGGAGCCAGATGAGGTGGCTCAGGCATCTGGTTAGGATGCCTCCCGAATGCCTTCCTGGGGAGCTGTTGAGGGCACGTCCAACCGGTAGGAGGCCTCGGGGACGACCCAGGACACGGAGAGACTATGTCTCTCAGCTGGCCTGGGAAAGCCTCGGCATCCGCTGGGAAGAGCTGGAAGAATTGGCCGGGGAGAGGGACTTCTGGGCTTCCCTGCTTAGGTTGCTGCCCCCACGACCCGACCTCGGATAAGCGGAAAAAAATGGATGGATGGAACAAGGGATACTTTTGAACTGTCATGATGGTCAGCATCTGGCAGCATACCTCTGCATGCGCTGTAAAATGTCAGTTGGGCTACTCAGCAATTGGTGTGAAATGCTTGTGAAACCGTTTACAATGAACTCATCATGCTGCTGTTTTGTGCAACTTATAAATAACAATGAAGTCAAAAGTGAGCTACAGTTTCCTTCCGACTTTCACATGCTCTCAAAAAAAATGATTAAAGCTAAAACACCAAGTTACTCAAAACAAAATCAGAGTCCAGTACAGTAATAACATCAGCTCAAATGACACAAATGACGTTGAACACACAGGAGGAAAAATGTATACCCTGCTAGCCAGTAATACCTGAACCAGCAGTGGGTTTCCAAAACGCAGGGCACTCTCCAGGTTCTTCCTGAAGGCGTCGTCCAAGAAGCTGGTTCGCGTAATCTTGCGGTCTTTGTACTCATTCATAATGAACTCTGTGGCTTGGCCAGACGGGTCGATGATCAGCGGGTATCTAGGAGGAGGTTGTGATGAGTTAATACATTAAAACTCTGATTGTGGAAGTATTCAGGGTTTTGTATACTGACCTGTTGAATCTCTTGAGCATGATGGCGTTCTCAGTGCAGAGGTCATCCGCTGGGAGAGAGTTGGCTTGCCAGCGGAGCCTCTCGTCTGCGTTGGATAGATATTCTGTCCTGGCAATGTCGGTTCGGAACTGAGGAAGAAATGAAAGCGGGTAAAATGTACAATTCTGCCAGACAAGAGCAAGATCTGGAAAGTATGTAGGTCCTAACAGCTCACTTGTATGTTGGCTTGCTGAAGGTGATGAGACCAAGTGGTGAACAGGTTCTGTCTCATCTGTTGCTCAAAGTAGCCGGCGTATGTAATAAACGCTGCAGAAAGCAGACAGTCACCAGCAATAGTAGACATCTGGTTTTTGAACGTTTCACTGGTCTTCTCCCAGCGCTCCCTCTCGGCTGACAGACTCTTCAGGAGGGCTGTGCTGCGATTCACCTGCGCGGATTAAACAAAAAACTTTAAGAAACCCACAATTAAAAAGATGACACACACCTGGGTAGGAAAAAAATGATTAGGAATACTCCTTAGTGCTTACCTTGGCCTCCACTGCAGCCAGGTCGGCTTTGATGGCCTGGGCTTCCGAGATGAGGACGGCGTACTCCTCCTTGTAGCGAGCAATGCTAGCCTCCAGGTCCCTGATCATCTGCTCCACCTCCTCCGCCTTCGTCTTGTTGTCCTTGGCGTCATCCTCAAGCTTCTGAAGCTCGTTACGCAGCGGCTCCACACGTTTTAGCATGTCGGCATAGTTAAGCTGTACAAGTCACACCAGTACACGAAAGTCAAACTCTTTTTACCCCCCAATTTTGTTATTGACATAATGGAAGATTCCTTACCTGAGCAATTGCCCATTTCACCATAGGCCCGCAAGCTAGCGAGGCCCTGTTGACTTGGTCGTAATTGTAGCTTGGGTTGGACATGTAGTTCTTCTTCATCTTTTCACGGATGGAGTCACTAGACAGGAACAACGCAATACAGTTGTAAAAGACAGTAACACTCCAATAACTTAAAGTAACGCATATAAACATGCAGCGGCTCCTCAAATAGTGGCTTGGAAACCATTTGGTTACTCAAATGCAGAGAGTACCAGGCGTTTAACGAGGTGCCTGGGGAAAGTAGCCACCGCTAGGTTACCCAGCATGCCTTGCGGGTTTGTAGAGACAGATATAGGTTTGGTTATTTTATAAATATACCCGCAATGTCCATGTAGTGCCGATGCCTTGTATAGTCCATTTGTGCTGTTGCCAGTTTTGCGCCTTCGTTTTTGTTTGTTGCGTTGGCATATAGTGTTGATAGTGCATTGCTTTCAAATAACCAGAACTTCTTGAAAACAATCTCAAGATACTACTGACCATTTCCCAGGCAACTCAATCTTGTCACAATTGTTGTTGCCACCTTAAGGGGGATTAACAGACAAAACCCTGCTGCATTAAAAAAAAAAACTTCAGAAGAAAAGCACAAGATTATTTTAATTTCATTTGATTTGTTTTTGAGATCCGGGACCCACTGGAAGTGGGTTCTTTTTTGGGTCGTCCCCTACCAGATGAGTCCATGGAAGATTGTTAACATTGGCGTTAAGTTGAAATATACAATACAAGGCAGTCGGAGGTGAAACGAAGTGTTTCCACGCACTCGCTAAACGTGGACACGCCTGCCTGACAGGTGCAGCTGAAGCAAGATTTGGTAAGTTGCATCTGCACTTGCAGCACAGCTTTAAGACTATGCTGATGTTTTTTTCTGTTGTAAAAAAACAACTATGATACAGATTACAGCGGAAATTTGTTAATCGAGGCATGGCGTTCATAATAACAATAGAGGCCACTATTTGAGGAGTTGCAGTTCCAATCAATCATTGGGAAAATTTAACATAAATTCATGGAATGTTGCAAAGGAAGGAATCGGGAGGGCATGACAACCACCGCCATCTACTAAACCCTACTAGCTCAATTTTCTTATCTGCCTTAAAATCAACATGGTGTCACTTGATTGGTGGACTGATTCAATGACATAATTTGTGCATCTTTTCAGGAAAGGCCAGGCAGATGTGGTCACTGGGACATCGGCTGGTACCTCATTTCCTCAGAGGAAAAGTTGACTATGCTGCTGATGAAATTATCCCTGATAATAACTTGTCTGATTTTTTTCCAGTCATTTGTCTCCTCGCCCAGCATAAGGCAGATTGACTCCAGGGCCAGTTTGACTGCAGCAGGGGGATTGGTCATAGCCCGCACTTCTACTAGGTGCTGCCGTTTAATTGAGCTCACCGCTAGTTAGATGACAGGTAGAATGTGTTTGGGGAAAAAGAGATGTAGAATGGACAAGCACCAAAGAAGGGAAAAAAGGTGGAGAGAGAAAGAACACACTTTTTAGTACACAGTCGCAAAACATTCCCGCTCATTTCACCTGATCTCATCGGCAGAGAAGTTAACGATAGTGGGGATGAAGTTCTCCCTCATGATGATGGACCGGATCTGCTTCCAGTCGGTGGTGCTCTCGCCCAGGAGCAAGCAGATTGACTCGAGGGCCAGTTTCACGGCCGCAGGTGGATTGGCCATGGAACGCACCTCCACCAGGTGCTGCTTCTTAATGGACTTAACAGCTAGCAACATCACATCAACAGTAAGTGTGGATTATGTCAACGCTAGGGCTGATTAGAAAGTGTTATGAGTTGGGAGACTCATAACACTTGTTAAACCATAATTACAATGTAAAACAAAATACTGGGACGGGGTTGGGCAAAGACCATATACAACACATAGTGGCACCCCAAAACTGAAAGTCGTCTGAATTATGGGGTGAATATTACTTCAAATATAACCTTTTTTTTTTTTTTTTTTTTTTTAACCAGTGCATTCCAGAAATGTGTGACAACCACAGAACCTACTGTGACATAACGAAGGCTAGGGTTGTTCAGTAAAACATGAGCAATACAATTAATAAAATATAAATTACCTTCATACATTATTTTTTTTTATCAAGAAGATACTGTACTAAATGCGAATGTATAAATTTTACATTGCACTTATGAATTTCAACAATACCAGCAGGGCAGCACTTGTTGATAGTATTGCGCTACAAACACCTTCCTGAAGTTGAAGTTTCCACTGGAAATGGTTAGAATTATAATTTCTTCTGTTTGCTATACCATGCTGTCTCTTCACACTATTAAACCACAGTCTAGAAGACCAATTACGAGTTAAAACACACAACATACCATTCTGAGCCTCAACGACAGCTGGTTCCACCTGGTCCAAGTCCTGTTTGACTCGCAGTTGTTTGTCCTTGATCACCTCCTGCTGCTTGTACACAGCTTCCTGGATTTCCTGGCTCATCACCTGAAATCAAGACAGTCAGAGCAAGGTTTTACAGTACAATATAGAGATAAAGGCAAGGTGTGTCCCCATACAATTTTTTCCACTTTCACTATCTTCAAATAAGGTATCAGATATCGCAGCTTTGAATATCCGTCGATACTGATATTGATCCGATATCAACAAGGATCATACATACTTGTATTTATTTTGCATTGTTTAATGTTGGAAAAGCATGACTCATACTTATTTTGTAGTGTGGAATGTTAGAGAAAAGCTCACCCATTTACTGCTCTATACATATGGACTATAGTTTTATCCACAATGCCGTGGCAGCTAGGCATAACATAGCAATGTTTGAGGAGCTCAATGAAGCGCTCAATCCAGACATTACACACCACAGACAGGGGCTCTTTTCTGTTACTGCCGTCCCACAGGAGTTTCCCGTGTGATGCCGCTTCATATGCACAAAAAGGCTCGTCGTGGTCAACTTCCCCAGTTCTTTGCTAGCACAGGTAACCCGTGCATGACAGGATTTCCGCTGAATTTGCTGCAACATGGCTGACATCATTCCTGCTCCTTGCTACTGTGTTAGCACGCTTTCAAACACTGATGTGTTGTTTGAGATGCAGGCCGAAATAATCCTATATCGGATAAGGACACCCCCAATAAAATAAATTTTACCAAAAATGTACCTTTTTCTTCTCAGCCTCCTGCTGGTCTTTAACCATCTTCTTGAGCTTGTCATTGGCAGCAGCATTCTTCGCCTCCAACTCCTGGCTCTTGATTCGGAGGTCACGACGGAGCTCCTCCACCTTCACGATAACTTGTCATCATCAATCATGTTGCCAAAAACTATGCAAAAAGTGTGAGGTTTTTTTTTACCTGATCGACAGTCTCCTTGATCTTACGGAGACCCACATTGAGGTGCATCTGCTGCTCCTCCAGCTCGCTGCGCTTCTCGTTGAACAGGTTAGCATACTGGTTGATGAAATCCAAGTAATGGCGAGGAGTGATGGCCATGGTGTGACCACCTCGCTTAGCCAGACGGTTATTAGCCTAGTGAAAAGTAGACATTTGAAGCACATTTGCCAAAATGCATACTTTAGCATCCAGAGCTCCTTACCTGGTGCAGTGTCTGGTGTACAAACACACACCCATTGACAATAGCCTCCCTGTGTGATGGTGGCTGGGGGAGTTTGTCATAGACGATGGGCATGTAGTCTGGCACCTTGTAGTTGGGCTTCTCCAGGTCCATTTTGCTGGTGAACTCCTTCCCGACTTGATAAAGAGCCTCGGTTGACCAGTCTCCAAACCAGTTCAGCACACACCTAGAGCAGAGTTTTGGTTTAGCATCATTGTATGACGTGGACTGTTTCACAGTCGCTTACCTGTTGAAGAGGGCTGGAGATGTGGCCGCCCTGTCCTTCAGGCCCTCTGATGAGGGGTTCATAGTGAAAACGACATGGAGATTACGGATAACCTGGCTAGTAAACCACTTATAGAGCTCCTCGTGGGTGTCGAGCATAAGTCCCTCTTTCTGAGCTCCCTCCTTGCACTGGGTCATCAGGGTGGCATACTCGTCTCCCTCAAACAAGCCAGGAACCTAAGGATTTTGTCTCACATTAGGGAAAGTTGACCTAAACACCTGCAAAAAGTAAAATTGCTCCAAAAACTGGAAGCAAGTTACTTCTCCATTGGCCAGCAGGGTGTTCATTCTCTCAAGGAATCCGGAATCCAGCACATTAGACTCATCCATGATGAAGGCGATCTTCTCGTTCTTGCAGCCTGAGCGGCGGAGCACCGTACGCAAGTCCTCATCAAAGTCCTCTCCCGTGTATTTCCTGTGTACCTAATTACCAAAACATTTCCAAACGAATAAGGACACTGTATGGCTGAAGTACAACTTACAATTTTGTTACACCGACCTTAATTTGGTAAACGCTAAGTCCGTTCATCCAGGCAACAAAGCGGGACAAAGTAGTCTTCCCTGCTCCACTCACACCAATCAACAGAAGATGTCCCTGCGGCTGGCGGAAGATTCTAGAAAAGAAAATTCCCTCGTTCAATGTAAATGCCAGACAACTCTGTAAGTCTTATAATGCTTAAGCCTTGAAGCTCACCGATCAATTCGGAGAACATGGTCCAAAACCTCATTGAAGAGCACAAGAGGGACGTCCAGCTCTTCCTCGTAGAAGACCTTAAGACGAGCCTTTACATAATCTCTCAGCTCCTCTTGTTCCACTGGGATGTAGTCCTTGAATCAAACAAGACACAGAAATGTAAATGCAGTGATATGCCATTACTTTAACTGGTAGTACTCCTGTATTAGTTTACCTTGGAGAGCCAGTTGCTGTAGAGGATGGGCCTATTGAGAGCCTTCTCCTTATCAATATTAGGGAAATGTTTGAGGGCAACCACGTCAATGTTCTCATCTGTCCACCTTCTCTCTTCATCACCGACCAGCCTGGAAACAAACAAGAGGGATATAGCCACTTTTGAAAGTCGAAAGATGCTCAAGATTGACTGAAGGAGATGGGGGGGAAAAAAGACATTTAGGACATAATCATAGCAAGTTCTAACCTATCCTGGAAGAGGCGCAGAGCCTCATGAGCCCAGATACGGATAAGTCCCTCCACGGGGAGAGTCTCCAGTGGCCGCAGGGCTTCAAAGATCCCCCTCACCCAACGGGTCATCTCTCGGGGAGAATAGATGTAGTGAGGTTGTGTGTCCTGTGTGAAACGCTCCTGAAAGAAGTGCAATAAGATAGAAATTGTTTAGTTGCACAAACTTATAATTACGCTTATTTTCTCCCTTACTTGAGACATGGTGTAGAATTCCACCATAGCAGCAGTAAGAGGTTCCGCATAGGTCCGTAGAGAGGGGATGAGGCGAAGCATGGCCCGGTTAAAGGTGCCGTAAATCTGTGTGAGAGAGGCTGGGCCGGGATAGTCGACGTACACCACAGGAACGTGACGCAGGAACCTATGAAAGGTCACGCAAACAATTTATTAAACAGTATTTCAGTACTCTTGTTGATCTCAGGGTAACTTTGTGTTGGACTTTTATAACGCTACCTGTGTGTGAGAGGCTTTCTGCCTGGATCAGTAGGAGGATTACAAGCACCCACAAACTGAATCCTCTCCAGTTTGACCCAAGTCTGGTCTGATGTGCGGTAGAACCCTCCATGCTCCACCATCTGTATATAGAACATGACAGCGCAGCTGTTACCGTAAAATGAGGACAACATGCGATGCTGCTCCTTCTCCTTGATCTTATACAGCGCCTTGTACCTGTCTGAGGAAGGAGATGACTCTCTGAGTGCCGTACTTGTCCATATCGGGCAGATTGATCTCGTCGCAGAACAACACCAACCACTTGCCAAGCTGCACAGGGGCAAGTACCACGCCATTGGGAGTGCGGCGGTACTCGCAGTAGTGGTCAAAGGTCTTGAGCAGCAGTTCTGGGGTGGTGGCGCTGGAGAAGTTTAGTCCAACAACCTGGGAAAAATGATTAAAATTATTCTTTATAATAGATTACATTCTCACATATTGGTAGAAGGGGGAAAAAGTAGGTTTCTCACCTCCATATCAGGCAAGGCCCTGAGAGCGCTAAAGAGTGTCATAGTCTTTCCAGAGCCAGGAGGTCCACACAGCACCAGTGGTTTGTGCTCTGCCAGCCAGGTGTACAGCAAAGCCTCGTGGCGTACAGTGTCCAAGGTGGGGACCACAACATCCGGCGAGGCCACCTTGTGGGTCTCCACCTCAATCTGGGGCACTTTACCCTGCCAAGACTGCCACTCGCCAGAGATACAAACCTGAGGAAAAAAAACATAAAATTTCCTCATGAGGCAGAAAAAAATGGCTATTTACATCAGGGACTGTTGTAATGAAGAGAATCAGTAGAAGTTGTGGGAGGTTTTTAGGTGCAGGCAATCATTACCTCATAATCAATGATGGGAATGTTGGGAGCAGTGGGGAGGGGCACCGTGGTGATGCGGCGGATGTATTCCCCTAGCTCAGCCCTCATCTTCAGCCGTCCATCGCCAGAAAAGGACCACAGCACGGCGTAGATTAGATACCTCTATAGAAAAACATGAACAAAACAGACAAGTTTTAACATTGCTTGAAGTCTTACAGTAACCATCAGGGTATAAGGAGCTAGAGGCAGATGCTTTTGTATCTGCTGAGCATCAGGACAAATTGCTGACAGAAAAGTGCGAGTGCTCTGGGTGGAGCTACATTTATTGAGGTTTGCACTTGCTTTGTCGCTGTGAAACCATACTAATGTGTATTAGGTTTTACATATTTGATTTCACCACAGTTTTTGATTGCTTTTTCTTTGTTGAATTTCACCACAGTATGCAATCTGCAATTTAAACAAAATCTGGGTATTGTGTACTAAATAGAGCTGTAATAGAGGTAATTACAGCTGTCTCTTATAATTCCAAGTTGTGGGGGTGTTTAAGTGGACAATGCACCCAGTGATGAAACGAGGCATTCCTTTTATTACAGCAGTTTTTAAAAGCAGATGACATACCTGCATGTAACGCTCAAGCTGATCAATGGGCATCGGGAAATCAGGGTGGTTGTTGTTGTAGAGCGCCACGTTGCGGCAAGCCTGGTGCAGCATGGAAAACAGCGAACCCATGCAGCGCAGGCGGGTGAAGTCCATGATGTGCTCCATCTTGGAGGCATGCTCCAAGGCCTTGATGACGAGGCCAGTGGAGGTGAAGTACGGCTGCAAAATGGCGGCGGCATCGCGCTGGATCTGGTGTGACAAACAAGATGTCTCAACATTCTGATATTGCGGTAGAAGATTTGTGAGATTCTACCTGCAACATTGGCGATGCAGTCTCCTCCTCGTCCTCTGTGCCCTTCCTCTTTCTCTGAGCCTCATCCTCGCCCTCGTCCAGTGGGATGCTGCGTATGCGAGCCAGGAAGTTGTTGAAAATCATGTCTGTGCTGAGCACATCCTCGCTGAACCACACCATACCACAACGAGAGACTGTGGCCAGGGTGGCGTACTTTAGGTCCTGGACCTCAAACATAACACGCACCTGTGGAAGAGTGGTGAATGACAGTGGGTTCATAACAGATAAGGAAAGGAAGAAGGAGAAAAAAAAAGGGCAATTGGATCGTCTTTTACATTTGGTGGCAAGCTGAGACGCTCTCCATTGGGCAGCGTGAGCAATTTATTGTCATCTAAGACAGAGTTGAGATTTTCAACCCACTCAGGGTCCACATCTCCATCAAAGATGATCCACTGGCGCTTCTGAAGTTCACCTCTAACATTGTCAATAATCCTGTAAATCAAAGAAAAAAAAAGATTACAATTACACATTGACAAAAGAGCCCATCTTACTTCCCTCTCAGCCACTCACTTTCTGAGGATGTGTGTGAACAAGCCATCGGTCCATTCGCGTGTGTTGGGGTCCAATGTTCCATACAGGTGGTCCTTGCTAATGGCTTTGGGGTCAATGATGTGGGCCACACCTTCAACACCCTCCAGCCTCTCCAGGGCTTTGAGGAGCACCCTCCAAGCCATTGTCTTTCCACTACCTGAGGGTCCAACCATCATGAGACCATGGTTGATCTGTGTTATCTGGTACAACTGCAGCACCTATTAAGAAAACCATACAGCAACATTTAATGCATTATAATGAATTGGGATGCAACCATGTAGGAGTTGGCACATCAACAGTGACGTTTTACCTTCTCCACCCACATACTGCCCACGTCGTCACCATCTCCATAAGTGAGGTACATCTCCTTGCACACCTTCTTCAGCTCCTCCCTCAGTGCAGTCATCTCTCCGCGCATGTACTGCACTCCGGGAAAGACGTCAGACAGCAGGCTGAAGAGAAGAGGAATGTCCTCTGCCACCAACTTGGGCACCATGGTCTCACAGACACTCTGGATAAGAATCTACAGCAACAGAAGGTCATATATAAAATTCAAGTACTTTTCATGTAAATCGCTTCTTCCTGGTACTTTTTTTTTTTATTTTTACCTCTTGTTCAGGAAGGTTCTCTGCAATCTCATTCTCATCAACATCCTCCCCACGCTCAAGCTTCTCCCTTTTGATTTTTTGGATGCGCTCACGCTTCACATTACCAGCGCTTATCAGAACGCTTTTGAGAGCTCGCAGGCCAAAATCGTAGTGACTTTGAGAGGACAGCTGCTCGTCACACAGCCTGAAAAGGAGGCAAATATTAGTAAACGGGTTCCCTTAAAATTTAGTTTTTCCTTTCACGAGAACATACTTGAAGAAGGGTACAATCTTCTTGGCGAGGACCTCGGCCGTGCGGAAGCCCTGAGAGTAGAGCATGACCTGGGCGATGAGCTGGCGGTCCGGTTTGGTCATGGCCAAGCTACGGAAGAGCTTCTTCAAGTTGTCGGGCAGGTTGGAGCGGCCGGCATAGCCAGGATTCATGGTGATGAAGATGGCCATGTCTGGGCTCACCTTTACCTGCTTGTTCAGGAGCTCTGTGGTGACCGGCACACCTGAAGAGGTCACAAGAGATCATATTTTAGCGTCATTTGTTTTATCATCATGCGTTTACAGTCGACTATGGGCTATTTTAATAAAAATATATTGAAAGACAAGTCATTTTGTGTAGAATTAGTATGTTCTTGGCTTCTTACTTTGTCCCTTTTTCCTACCCCGTTTGAAACCCCTTAAGTTTAGAATACTCAAAATAAATTGGAGGCTAACTAGTTAGCTCACTAGCATGTTATGCTTAAAGTCGTGGCCATCTCTCGAGTCCCTGCAATGATCTCATAGCCTGGACATTAGCAATGTGGTGTAAACAAAGAATAAAAGGAGTGTAAACGTGACTCTAAGGGTGTTATTTCATGTCTACATTGCTCTAATAATGGCTGAAAAAAATATATATTTTCAGGTTTTCTTTGCTCCAAGTCCAAAAATATTCTTTTTATTAATATTGAATCCTATTTGATGGAAAGTTCACTTATCTCGGTCAAGCCTGGAACCATCTAAACGCAATAAATGAGGGACGACTGTATACTTAGTTTTGCACATACTTCTGTCTCTGTTGGGATTGCTGTGTTCCCTCAAGGCCACCTGGATGTACTGGACTTGCTGGGAGACTGCAGACAGCATTCTCTCCTCCAGACGGTTGAACTCGTCAAAGCACCCCCAAGCTCCCACTTGGCACAGACCCACAAAGATACGACCCATGGCCTAAACACAAGGAAGTACACAAATAATTCACATTAATACAGCAGATTCTTGTAACTACTGGTAGCTTGAAGTTGCTTGGGTAGCCCTCTAGGATTGTGCATCCAAGATGTGTGACTTGTCTTGGAGGTGTGGATGAGATACGTTTTTGGGGTTTTTTTTCTTTTTTTTTTTTAATGCGGTGTGCGTTACATACCTGGAAGTCAAATGTCTCATCACAGTTGAAGACCAACACAAAGCGGCCAAGCTGGTGGCCCAAAGCTTTCACAGACTCAGTCTTTCCTGTTCCAGCAGGACCTTTAAGACACAGGAATAGTTCACATTCAAACATAAGTTTAGTGGGGAAACTTAAACAAAAAATAGCATACCAAACGGTGACCCTCCAAGGCGAGCCTCCAAAGCCTGAGTCATTGTCAGGTAGCAGCGGTCAGTCAGTGGAGTCTGGACGAGCTTGTCCTGGACACCCAGGTATTCAAAGCCGTAGTTGAACTTAGCATTTGCCATCTGGATGGATAGCTGCTGCAGGACGTCTGTCTGCTTGGGGTCAAAGTAGAAGCGCATCTGACTGAGCCACTCGAAGGACTTAGGGTTGTCAATCTTGTTCCTGATCAGAGTCCTGGTCACATCGCGTTGGTGCACCAGCTCTGTGATCTGGGAGGCAGAAATATGTCAGACTGTGTACCATTGTCAAAGAAATATGCTTGAAGAGAAGCATTTTCTCCCTCACCAGGTGTTCCAGCTTCCTCCTGCGAAGCGGTGGCTGTTCCATGAGCACAGTGTCAGCTAGAACATTGAGCGTGGCCTCCACGTTTGACTGCACACCCTGCATTGGGGTCATGTCCCCACCACCAGAGACTGTTGTCAGGGCTGACTCGATGTTTTCAGACCAGGCGATTTGGGTGGAAAGCACCACCAGCTGAGCCTGTGGACAGACGACAAGAGGTCACGACCATGCCGCATAATTAAAGTAACATGTTTAAAATGAGAGCCAACCTGATAGCGATCAATCCAGTTGATGTACTGGCTCAGATCCACGGCAGTGCCCTTGTTGAAGGCCGAGACCTCCGTGACAGACTCTGCTAGCAGCTTGGCCAGTGTCACCCTCATCTCCTTCTCCACGAGTGTCAGCCACTCGTTGATCTTGGGGTGCTCCGTGATGGAGACAGGCGTCTTGTAGCGAACCTCCTCACCCTCGCGAGATGATATCCCCAGGACTTCTGTGTTGTCCTCGTTGAGCAAGATGCTGGAGACGCCTGCGAACATTTTCTTGAAGTGCTTCTGCAGCTTGGCCACGTTCTTGCTGTTGCCGATGATTTCGAGCAGGTCCTCGTCTCCCACGAAGTAGAACCTAAAAAGAAAACGTGTTACATTCTTTTCCTGCGCAAACTGCTTTGCATCAAAGTATTTGTTAGACAACTGTGAAGAGACACAATTAGCATCAGAAAGATAAATCTATCTGCTCACAGTGCAAATGTAATAACGGCGCTGATCACTCTGAGCCCCTAGTAATCCTCTAAGCTAGTAACAATGGAGAGCAAGATAATAAGACATGTTTTCCACAAAGCTCATGATGTCATCAAAGCATTTTGATTGAACACCAACCTAATTCATAGCATCATGGCTAATTCAGCTCATTTTGAATGTGTAAATGTATGAAAATATACATTTATTTTCAGGCAGTTATCTGATCAAAACATCAAATTCACAATCCAAGGTTGTCTGGACTTGGCAAAGTAATGATGAATGGCTTTCCTCCCCGCATTCAATACAACGTAGAAGTGACACTACTCTTGACCAACGGAGATGTTTGCAATAAGCGTGATTTCGTTGGTTTTTGGGCCGTGCACTTTTAACCGGACCTGAAACAACTGCTTCCGTTAGATTGGTACATTCTAACTATCATTTAGTCATTTAGTTTCAACTTCTTGGCGAGTTGATGAATTGATGAAGAATTCTGTCAATTGTGTGGAAATGAGGACAGATTAATAACAGTGTTTTCATGTATAGTCTAGAGTCCCTACTTTGCAAAGTAGTAAAGTAAACATGACGTCAAGCTATTGCAGTGGTTCTCACTTATTTTCTGTCATAACCCCCTAATGAACAGAAATGTTTTCACTGCCCCCCAATTTGAAATACTATTGAGAAACTGATCATATCTATTAATTTATCTGTACTATACAGACTGAACTTGAAAATAAAACCAGTAAAGTGCAACAAAATGGAGCGCTATGAAGCATACAGCTGTATACAAGAGTCAAACTGCATGTTGAGTACAATAATTGTGTACATGTTGGCAAGTCTGCAGTAACAGTGAATGTACTCCCTGCCTTTGACGCCACCCTGACAGTTCACTTCAGCTATTGGAAGTAGTATATATTGATTCATTGGTGGATCATTTTCCCAGCCAAAGGCCATCTTGTCAACTTACCTTGGGAATGATGATCTTTCCCTCTCCAGGTATTCTCCCAGGGCTTTCTGTATTTTCCCAAGAAGGTCAGCCAGTCTCTCCAGGGACCTCTGAACCCCTTGTATGTTCAGCACATCCATCACCAGAGGAGACTTGGTCACTTTCTTCATCAGTGCCAAGAACTCAGTGCTGATACTATAGAGATCATTCATTTAGAATGTGGCTACATGTCGAATATTGGTATGAAATGAAGGCGGTTCTTCGTCTACCTCTGAAATCGTTGGGTTTCCACTGGCAGCAGATGTTTGATGTCAGCACTGCCGGTGAAGATGCCCTCCAGGTAGACCCATCTGCGCTGGACATCTATCCAAACATCAAACAGAGCCATGATGCGGTTGAGTTTGTCCTCCCAGCTGAGAGCGTCCTCCTCAAACACCTAAAAGACAGACACACATTAAATGATTTTTAATATAAGAATGATTCAAAGCAACGTAAGCTTTAATGAACATTTACCTTGTAGTAAGGAGACAACTTCATGGCAGACACGCTGTTGATGTGCTCTTTGACCTTGTTAAAGAGGTCATCCCATCCTCGAATCAGACGACACTTATTTTGGTAATTCACCAAATCGAGCTCGTAGGAGTTCCACACTTCACGGATCTGCAAACCAGCGCCAACAAACCAGACATTAATATTTTGAACTTTACAAGTGTAATGAGTGTATTACACTGAAAGTTGACCTGTTTGAGGAACTCCTCCAAAGCCATCTCTCCCTGTGCTACCAGGAGTACATCCTTCACCACCATCTCATTCTTTTGCAGATCCACATCCCAGATCTGACCCAGAGTCAGTTCTGACAGGACCCAGTTGACATGTAGACGCTTCATCAGCTGCTTCCAGTGACGGTCCTTCAGAGCCTCTGACTTCAGCTCAATCACCAACATGTTCACCTGTTAAAAGAAGCAAAAATGACACAAAGTCAGTTCACAGAAGTTTTCTTCTTGTGCAGTGAAGTACAAGGGCTGCCTGACCTTGAGGTATCCCTTCAGCAGCCTCTGGACATACTCATAGGAAGCATACTGCCTTAATCTTGCTTGGAAGTTCTTGAGCTGGTTCAGTAGAGCATCCAGACTCTGACGAAGCTTTAGACACACGGAAAGAAAATTGTGATTTTTGTATGCATGATTCCATTCATGATACTTGAAAATGCTACAGCCACAGCTGTTAATGCCAATACTCTGACTTTGACTACACACCCGGCAACTATAGGAAACCAGGTGGTTGATTAAATAAAGACCTTAATTGGTGAATTTATGGTAGTCCTGCTCATGTGTTACCTTGCGAGGTTGAACAGACACCCACGGCTGCTCTTTCATCTGATCAATCTGCTCCCACACCTTTGACAGCTCAGACCACACCTCCTTCAGGTCATGCAGTTCCTCCAGCGCCACCTACAATCATTACAGTCGGTAATTCCAGCTCTCAGGTAAGCATGTAACGCAATTCTTCATCAGTAGATCCTTACCTGGACCCTCTCTTCACTACCGCTGAGCAAGCCGGTGTCTGTAAGTTCCAGGGCCTCTTTGGCACGGGCACACTTCTCTCTTTCAACCTTCAGACGGCCAAAGTTGCCTTCGTAGATGGTCAGAGACTGAAGAGCCTCCTCAGGACGCAGGTTACCCTGTGTACAGTGCATATATTATCAAAGAATTAGATTTCTTAGCCGAAAGAGCTTCATTTACTTTCACAGTTATCCCCAGTGTCTCTTACAGCGACTGGCTTGGTCTTCTCCCAGTCATTAAGCAGGTCGGTGGTGCGGTTTTCCACAGCTTTGTCCTCCTGAACGATCTTCATCTGCAGGTTGGCCACCTGCTGTTGGATAGCCGTGTCCTTGCGCTTCATGATGTCACTGAAGGCCCCCCACTCTCCCTCAATGTTGTCGATATACAACCAAGATGGAGGGAACTGGAATCGCTGCTTTTCCAGCAGCCGCTGCCCGTTACGGAACAGCTAAAAGAAGACAAAGAAGGGAGGATTCTGTTTGTAACTTGCCTTTGCCTTAGGAGACTCATTGTGTAACTGTGTACTCACGTCCACGTTTTTCTCAAACTGTTTGATTTTGCGCTTCAGCGTTTGAACATATGTGATGAAGTTGACGGCATCTGATGTGCTGGCTGTGTCCACGGAATGTTGTTCAAGGTCTTGACGGGACTGAAACAAGAAAATGTTAAATGACCCGGGAATTTATGTCTAATATCATAATCATGCCTTGTTTTATCAGTATATACCTTGGAGATCTGGGCATGGAAGTCCTGCATGTTCTGGCCCAGCATCTGGCCAAATTTGCTGAGCACCTCCTTGTGCCAAGAGTCGTACTTCAAGTTCACTTTGGACTGGACCTGATGACAGAATAAAAAATATTGAGCGTAAAAAATATATAAATTCTGATCAAACAAAAGTATCTATTTATATGTATTCATAAATCAGTAATGTAATAATAAAGTATAAATTATTGTTTTTTTACCTTGCCATAGTCAATAACCACCGGTCCAAATTCCTTTCGTGTCTCTGCGTTATCAAAGGTTCCACGTGCTTTACGGATCTGAACAAGAAGGGCCTGCCACTTGGTGAGGTCTTCACCCAGGCGGTTGTAGATGTTCTCAGCCTGCATGTCCCACAAGCACTGGTACTGCAGCCACACCTTGATGAGGGCAAGACGGTTGAGAACTTAAATAAAAAGGGGACTCAATGGCTTGTAAACAGGTAAATCCAACTGACGAAAACAATGTTTACCTTGACATATTGCTCCACCTCCCTGACAATGTCTTCCACTGCATTGTAGGCCTCCTCCAAGGCCGCAGGCCCATCCGGCATTCTGGTCAGAGCATTTCGATAAAACTTTTCCTCCTCCGACAACTCATAGTGGACCCCAACCTTGTGAAGAAGGGCAGATTTACTTGAATAAAATTTAAAAAAAACCTAAACCTAACTTGTTTTTTGCCTTGGCAGAGTACTATATACAAATATGTTTAACCTGGTATCTCTGACTCTGGATTCTTGGAAGGGAAAGTATGACCATCTTCCAGGAAAACATCTCTTGGTACAGCTTGTAGCGACAGTCTTCAATAGGAGGGTTAAGGTAGATGACCTGGTTGGTGATCCTCAGCTCGTGGACAACATTCTACAGAAAGCAAGAGTTTGTGTTTGAAGGGTGAAATTCCCTGGCAACAAAAACGCATAATGTTTACCTTGATCTTGGGCTCGCCTCCAGGTTTGTGGCTCACTTGAGGAGCCTCGGTGTCCATGTCCACGTCTGCTTTGTCCTCCACTTGGCCACGGAGCACCTGGGTCCAGGCCTTGAGACCAGCTTGCAGACGCACTCCAAGGATACGCTCAATCTATACAAAAAAAACTATTATGGTCAGTCTGGTACTTTAATCCCTAGCAATGGAATGGCTCCTCACACACCTCAATATCCAGCTTGTTGACCCAGATGGGTAAATTGGAATAGGAGTGCAAGTTGAGGTCATCCACAGCTTTTTGGACACGATTGAGGATGTCAGAGAAGGTCTTGTGGTCAAACATGCAGGTGTCCAGAGAGCGGACCTCCAGATCGATTTTCTCCTCTATCAGCAAAAGATCATCCACCTAGAAAAAGCAAATACAGTCAATAAAAAGTACTGCTTGTGTGATTCACATAGTAATCTCTCCATACTGACCTTTTCTTGAAAATTGAAGACAGTCTCAGCCAGCCTCTGAACATAAGGATCCAGCTTGTAGGACTCCCACACCAGAGTGATTCCCTCAGTAATGAGTGCCTGAACCTCTTTCTTCAGCCCAGCCACCAGGAGGGAGATAGATGACCTCTCCTCCACTTTCTCGCAGGTGCGCTCGTATGTCCGCACGCTCTCGATGAGGGAGATGGCAAACGGGTAGAGCTGGTTGGCCTGGTGGGCCTTGTTGACGATGGCCAGGGGCACACGGAAGCTCAGCCACTTCAGATTGCGCACCTCTTTGGACAAGGTGATGATCTCAGGGAGGAAGTTGACTTTGAGCTTCAGCATGTTTCCTGTGCGCCCTCGAGCGCGGGTGCTCTCGATGGTAAAGATGCGACCGGACACGCCGAGGTTCCGCTGCTGCACCTGGTGTTAAAATGTAACAAATCATTCAGCAAATCCTTTTTTCTCCCCGCAAGTGAATTGTGAAGCGTTCCCGTTATACCTTGCGCGCCCAATCATCAAAAATCTCCTGAGTGTTAAGCTTCGCCCTGAAGCTATCTCCATCCTGCTTCAGTTTCAGTCCCTCCACGTGATTCTCCCACCCCTTCCCGAGAACATCCTCCACCCTCTTCATGTACGCCGTCAGCTGCCGGTCGATTTGCTTGGCCCATATAATTGATCCTGACACAGGAGGTAGATCTCGCACGTGGCTCATCTTGCAGGCCTGGCTCTGAGGGTACTGCACCTTGAACTTGTCATGCAGAGACTCGATGTCGTCCTTCACTCGCTGGATGAGCTGCGTCTGGTACTCGCGGATGGCACCGCGGATGTGGGGCCTCACAAAGAGCGCGTTAAAGCGGGAGAAGATGCGGAACATCTCGTTGGCGTTCTTGGCTGTTCCCAGCTGGTCGCGTAGACGGGCCGTGATGCGGGTTTCCACGCGGTCTATGCGCTCGTCGTAGCGCTTCATGGCGGCTTCCCAGGCTTCCATTCCCTCCTTGGATACATCCAGGCCGTCCACCTCTTTGACATTCTCATAAGCCAGGTTGACCTCCTCAATGGCGTTGGCGTCGGCAGCGTCAAAGAGAACTCCAGCGACTTTCATGTCCTGGGGCTCCACGGTCTCTCCTGGAGCATGTTGAGGGACAGCTGAAACCTGGAGAAAAATAGGGGGCATTACACTACTGGAAAATGACTAATAACCAACTACAGGATGAAATACTTATCGCACGAACAGGTGGCTGCCATCAAGAGTCTCAATAACTAAAAGTCTTCTAGACACAAGGTAAAAAAAAATATTACATGTAAATTAATGAAAAAATAATCTACATTTTTTTGATGGGTTTCAGGAAAAAAAACTATACTATAGTGGCCACAAAATAAGCAAACCATCAAGAATAAATTAAGAGTAAATAAGCACTTCAAGTAAAACTACCCATCCAATTTCTATAGCGCTTATCCTCATTAGGATTGCGGGTATGCTGGAGCCTATCCCAGCTGACTTCGGGCGGGAGGCAGGGTACCCCCTGGACTGGTCGCCAATCAATCGTAGGGCACATGTAGACAAACAATCCTTCTCGCTCACATTCACACTCCAATGAACTATTTAGTCGCCAATTAACCTAACATGCATGTTTTTAGAATGTGCGAGGAAACCGGTGAACACTGAGAAAATCAAGTAAAACTAATTCAAATAATTATCCAAAAAATGATTATACGCTAAATGTACATATTTATATAAATATAATTATATACCTGCATACATGTAATTTTTACATTTTGATTTAATAACCTTTGATTTTTATAAAAACCTGCTAAACTAGCATTTTCATATCTAAGAGTAGAAAGACAAAATCTATGATTATCATAATCAATATTTTTTACAATTTTGATCAATCAAATTATTCAATCTGGATAAAATTTTGGACAAATAGCTACTGTAATTTCTGCACTTTTGAGCACATTGGAATATAAGCCACACCCACTAAAATAAAAAACGAGAAAAAGCATATGTACAGCACACATACTACCCAGAAAATAATACAAATAATAACATAATTAAAGCTGCCCCCCCATACAGTGCATGTAACATGGCTGTTCAAACAGTAGCCTGATTGGTTTACAATGTTCCATGGTGCCAGGATCCACTGGCAACTGGCTGACTTGAGCAAAACCTGCTAGATCAATCACCATTACCTTGAAATTTGCATCATATGCATTTCCTTTGTGTGTTTTCCATGATGAGGAGAAAAAAAAATCATCAATAACAAATATATAAATACAGATTAACACACATTGATACAAACTATAGTAAAAAAAAAAACAAAACAAACTAAATCTTCTAACCTGAGGCCTCAACACGCGAACAATGACGGCCCTCAGCTGCTCATGCTGCCTCCTGAAGCGCCTCATGTGATCGAGACGAGACTGGAGCTTCCTGTGGGCGGGACTCAAGCGCCAAACCATCTTCAGGTTCTCCTCCCGCTTCCTCTTCACAATGTCCCTCAGAAGGACCTGCAGTTTCTCATACTCGTCCTCCCAGGTCTGGAAAACCTCGAAGCAAGCCACCATCACCTGTGCACAGCAGTTCAGATGATGATGTAGGATTTATTTACGTAGACGATGGAGAAAAGCGACTGAACCATTAAAAAGGTAGTAAAACCTTTTCAAATTCCTCGTAGGTAACATGCATAAGCTTCCTGGTGCCCAACACCTTCAGAAGCTGGGAGCTCAGGTCTCTGGAAATGGCCTCCACCAGACGCAATGCCCTTTGAATAGGGTACTTGGTGTTCCTGATCTTCTTTAGGTGGGTGAATATGGCCATCAGGGCCTGGCGGATCTTATCCAGCTCAGAGGCGGACAGCAGGTCGTTGAGGGGGAAGTCTTTCATCAGGGGATTGTAGTCATTGACGGTTTCCACCGCCTGTTTCAGACCTATGACGGAATACAAATACAACAGTGTACGTGCATTAATCCGCCTAAAGCTGAGGCATGTAAAATGTGGCATTTAAAGGGGTCAACTAACCAGTGTCTGTGTCAAAACTGACGGTAGCATGGAAACGTTTGCCATGTTTGAGGATGTCCAGGGTGAGCAGAACCTCCGGGCTTTCTCTCTTTTCCTGGATCCTGTTGAGAGCCCGCTCCAGGTTGAGCCAAAAACTGATCTCCTGCAGGGCTGTCCCTGACGCTGGGTCACGGTCCAGCTTTGTCACCTGGAAGTGAATGAATGAGAGAAGTTGACCACAACCCCTTAAGTCGCAGAAATTGGACCATCATTTAGGGGAAAATATAACTTAGGAGATGAATCACAATCATGCGTAACATCACATGACATTCTAGGAAAGGGCTTTGCTTTTTCTTTAGCTTTTTTGTCTCCATCAATACATTGCCATGTGCATGTGTGTTTGATTTCCTCCTCTCTCTGAAAAGAAACAGTGTGGGGAAGTATTTCCTCAGCGGATCGCTCAATCATGGCGGAATGTCATCACAAACTAACAACGCTGTTCGCATGTTGATACGGCAGCCGTAAACACTGGCGAACGTTGGCTTCTTACAGAGCATGAATGGGTGCTAGTTGGGTTAGCTTATTTTAGCAGAGCATGCAAGTGCAACTGTGTGTGTGTGTGTAAGCCTCAGGGTCTATGGGTGTGTTTACACCGTGCTGCCTTTTACCACTCGCTAATGTAAGCGCGCGTTTCAGTGAAATAAAGCGAGAGGCACGTTTATTCTTTCCCCCAGCCCATCTTAACTGTCAAAAAATACTGAACACACGATACACTTCAAAATAGGAGCATTGTCTAATTGTGCCAACAAAATAAGTAAATTAAGGAAATACCTTGCAGTATGTTATCTGGCACTACAATTTGTTAGATTTTGCAAAAATGTTTCCAGTGGCTAACATCCCATTAGGAAAAGTTAGCCAAGCTACATCCACTTCTGAATGACTGGGCAAAATTGTCCAATGATCTACTGCATCAAGAAGCGTACATGCAAATGAGCTGAAATCTGCATTGACACACAATGCAAACTTCAGAGTTATTTCTCACTTTTTTGTCAAAATAACAAAAGTGACTATTCAAAATTAGAAAGTCAATTTGTATGTTCAATTGTATTTCATTGATTATTTTGATTTTTTTGGTTTTTTATTATGAACTTTTAACATTCCAAACACAATGTTAAATTAGAGTTGATTGATTTTGATATGGTGTACTCGCATTATTATGCCGTATGTTATCAACGACATTAATCAAATAAATGTCTCAAAATAATATCATCTGCAATTATTTGTAGGATAATGAACATGCAGCAAAATGTGTTATAGTGACAGGCCTGCATGTCAATATGTATATAATATACATGTCAGAACGTGGCAATTACTTGCAATAAAACATATACTTACATTTGTATATTAGCAGAGCTGAACTTATTTTTACACTTGTACAGCAGTTACAAAGGCTAACATTTCCTATAAAGGTAATAGTGGTTTTATGTTGGCCATAGTTTGACTCTGGAACAAATGAATTATATTTCCCATATTTCCCTATAGGAAAACTTCCAACCTTTAGAGGTTCCACTATGGTCTAAATTTGACATTAAAATTTAACAACACGTGTTTACTTTCTGTATCTCCCTGATCCAGCGGTTGACTCCAGACTGCAGCTGGTTGAGGAAGGTGGGATCCTCCACTTTATCCCCGAAGTCGGTCACTTTGGGCTTCTCCCCGCGCTCGTAGCACTGCTTGGCGATGTTGGTGATGATGGGGTGGATGAGCAGGCTTATCTCTGGGATCTCAATGTTCTGCTGCAGATGGAGGAGGCCCATTTCCAGCTCTGCAATCTTTTTCTCCACGGAGGGTGCCATTTTATCTCCGTCTCTGAGGAGAAATGGAGAAATGAGTGTGACAGGAGTGACATCTTGATAGTTCAAGCATCAAATCCAGTCTTTTCCAAAAATTTGGACTGCCACAAACAGATTTGTCGCCACTTACTACTACCGCAGGAAAGATTGTTACAAAATAAAAAGTAAATGCCTGAGTGTGTTATTAGGTGCACATACACATGTCAACCTGCGCCCCAAAAAATACACATCATCCATAATTCAATAAATTCATGTTGGATTATTAAATATAGGTTAAAACAATTAAAAAATCGTCTTATTTCTTATGGCACAAATCCTTAAAAAAAATGATGTGTTAGTTTTACACGTCCAAAACTGAGGTTTTGTGTCCTAGCCAATTATACAAATTAGACTATTCCAACGCCACATGTAGATTGCAGTACTGCGGGAAACACTGAAATCGCTCTGGAAATCACCTGTCTGCCTTTCCAGACTCGCGGATGTAAGACTTGAAGTATGGGGCGACGGCATTGCTGATGAAAGAGTGAAGAGTCTCGTAGGGAGAATCCTCGCTCAGGGTCAGGACCCGAACTTGGGTCGATATGGGCTTGTCTGCATCGATGACTCCAGTCCTCTTGATCAGAGCCAAGCTGTGGGAAGGTAGGTGTGTTCAAACAGCGAATCCAATGAGAGAACTCATGGTGGAGCCGCAGATTTACCTGTTAGACTTAAGCCCGTAATGGATGTCAATGCTGATGTTGTAGGTGATGCACTCCTTCTCTTCCTCTCCTTCATCGCCAACATCCTCTGCAAAATAAATGGCTATTATTATTATTATTACAAATACCCAACACAACACCGCTACCCTTCATTTGTGGTAGCTTGGGGGAATGAGAATATAATGCTCGCATTGACACATGCTGGTTCACATGATGGTAATCACCTTTGCAGCATGACTCAAGTGTAATAATGGTTCTTTTCAGTTCGATTTAGTTAGTGGGTTGTGTTTTTTTCCGCGGGTTTGGTGGATTGGCACCGTTGAGCGTTGTATGGTGCATTTGGACATCACTGCGCATGAGCCACCGTAGTGCCTAAATTCAGGTGGCAACGGAGCAGGCTGCAGCAAACCCACAGCACAAAGACGCCGCAGACTCTTTCCTATCACACCCCAAGTGGCGCAGCGTTGGTTTCCATTCAAAATAAATGCTCTAAAAATAATGACGCACCCCTGTAATCTAGCAAGCAGGTAAAATTCAACCGGTTTCTTAGCCAGGGATGGGGTTCGCGAGCGTAAACACACCACTTATGCCCAATTATGTAGCTAGCTTGCTAGCTAGCTAGCTAGCCGCCCATATGACTAGGTTAATTTACCTTTAAGCGCGCTTCTCTCAACCAAGATAGTGTGAACTTGGGGGTCTCCCAGAAATTTCCTCATTTGCTCCACGGTGCTCTTCTCCTCCAGGGAGGTCTCCAGAGAGGCCGGGGCCTCGCCGCCATCTTCCAGGAGGAGCGGGACTAGTTTGCGAATGTGCTTTTGCAGCACCGACGTATCTGCCACCGTGTGAACCGCCGACACCTCCATGGTGCCGGTGTTTTCGTCTCCACCGCCTCCGTCAGACATTTCTTAGAAAGCGGCGAGCGACCGCCGAGAAAGGTTGAACGACGAACAAAAGAACCAGAAATCGAATGTGGGAAGCCCCTGCGAAAGACTGAACCTTGGGCGCTGCTGTCAAATCGCCGCACTTCGGACGTCAGATTTATTTGCGCTGTGCATTGTGGTACTTGTAGTTTATCTGGAGTAAATTTATATACAGCAACTTCCGTTAAAACTACATTACCCAGAATGCAAATTACACGCGCGGGTTATTTTCGCTTCCGCATAAAACCACTAGGGGAAGAAGGGCGCTGTCTTCTTTGTTTACGGTCATCTAATATGTTGTAATTTAGGTGTGATCGTTAAGCTTCTAACAAACAATGTAAATTTGACTGATCACTACACATAAAACACGATTATTTTGCTAAATTACGATGTAGGCCAGAAGGGTCCAAAGTCTGCGCAAGGACTTTTTGTGGCCCACAATGTGTTTTTTTACTGACCAGTGGAATTCGCATGAGGACATAAAGCAAAGAAATTATAATAATAAAATAAAATAAAAAAACATATGGAATGGAGGAGAAGTGTGCTGGTGCCCATTTTTAAGAACAAGGGAGATGTGCAGAGTTGTGGCAACTACAGAGGAATAAAGCTGATGAGCCATACAATGAAGTTATGGGAAAGAGTAGTTGAAGCTAGACTAAGGGCAAACGTGAGCATTTGTGAGCAGCAGTACGGTTTTATGCCAAAAAAGAGTACAACAGATGCAGTATTTGCTTTGAGGATGTTGATTGAGAAGTACAGGGAAGGTCAGAGGGAGCTGCATTGTGTTTTTGTAGATCTGGAGAAAGCTTATGACAGGGTGCCCAGACAGGAACTGTGGTATTGTATGAGGAAGTCTGGAGTGGCAGAGAAGTATGTTAGAGCGGTGCAGGACATGTACGAGGACTGTAAGACAGTAGTGAGGTGTGCTGCAGGTGTGACAGAGGAGTTCCGAGTGAAGGTGGGACTACATCAGGGATCAGCTCTGAGCCCCTTCTTGTTTGCTATGGTGATGGACAGGCTGACGGACGAGGTTAGACAGGAATCTCCATGGACTATGATGTTTGCAGATGACATTGTGATATGTAGTGAGAGCAGGGAACAGGTGGAGGAGAAGCTTGAGGGGTGGAGGTTTGCCCTGGAAAGGAGAGGAATGAAGGTCAGCCGCAGCAAGACGGAGTACATGTGTGTAAATGAGAGGGACCCAAGTGGAAGAGTGAGGTTACAGGGAGAAGAGATAAAGAAAGTGGAGGATTTTAAGTACTTAGGGTCAACAGTCCAGAGCAATGGAGAGTGTGGAAAAGAGGTGAAGAAGCGTGTGCAGGCAGGCTGGAATGGGTGGAGAAAAGTGTCGGGTGTGATGTGTGATAGAAGAGTTTCAGCTAAAATGAAAGGAAAGGTGTACAAAACTGTGGTGAGACCAGCCATGTTGTTTGGTTTAGAGACAGTGCCGCTGAGGAAAAGACAGGAGGCAGAGCTGGAGGTAGCAGAGATGAAGATGCTGAGGTTCTCTTTGGGTGTGACCAGGATGGACAGGATCAGGAATGAGCACATCAGAGGGACAGCACATGTTAGAGGTTTTGGAGATAAAGTCAGAGAGGCCAGACTGAGATGGTTCGGACATGTCCAGAGGAGAGATAGTGAATATATTGGTAGAAGGATGCTGAGTTTTGAATTGCCAGGCAGGAGGCCTAGAGGAAGACCAAAGAGGAGGTTTATGGATGTAGTGAAAGAGGACATGAAGGTAGTTGGCGCAAGAGAAGAGGATACAGAAGACAGAGTTAGATGGAGGCAGTTGATTCGCTGTGGCGACCCCTGAAGGGATAAGCCGAAAGGAAAAGAAGAAGAAGAATGTGTTTTTTTACTGACCAGTTGAATTCGCATGAGGACATAAAGCAAAAAAATTATAATAATAAAATAAAATAAAAAAACATAACATGACACAGTCTGGTTTTTTTCTTAAGACAAGAGTCCACATTTTGACAGAGTTTGGAAAGTTTTTGCATTGTTTTATTGCATAAATATTAACATGAAGTAAAACAAAGACAAAAATAAAAAGGTAAAAGTACAACAGGCTGCAAAGCCAGGAAACTTTCAGTGAGTAAAATAAATTGCATTTACATTTTAATGCGCTAATCCAACTTCTTGGCCTGTGCTGCTTCCTAGGGTGTAAAATTCACTGAAGTAAAATACAGCAAAAACAAGCCCTGAGACAAAACCCTGGTGTTAATTTTAAAATACACAGCCTGTGTGCAACTCCACTCTGCATTCATATTTTAAATGTCATAGCAGTAGTTCGATTATATCAGACAAATTTCCCCTGGCGACCAATAAATCTAAAAAAACATCAGTGTGATTTTTCAAATTTTTGAGCAATGATCTCTCAACTTTGTAACAGCATAATTAGGTTGTTCCGCCCTCAAGACATGGAAGCCAAGGAAACACATACATAATCAGCCTTAATCCACACCGTAGAGTCAATCTAAACTTTTCTCCCCTATCAAATTCCCAATCAGTTCATGTGTAGTGTGCATTAAAACTTGTTGACGGTCACCCACAAAAGGTGCTCAGTCCTCCTCTGGGAACTTGAATTTGGCATAGACAATGAGCATGACCAGTGACATGACAACACACAGTGAGCCAATCACCAGGTAGGCGATACCCAGGAACTCATTCTTGCCGCCCATCCAGGACACGTTGCTAAACACCACCTTCTTTCTGCCGTTGAAGCTCAACACGGGGTAGTCTGGAGTGATGGGGGTAAGGGTGAAGGAAATAGAACGTAGACAATGACACAACTTTTCACTACCTCTGACATGATCTAATCACCTTGCTTGTTTACACACTTCAGAGAGAGAGAGAAGAAGAAGCCACTCAGTGTGCACAAAACAGAAACTCACCCAGCCGGTCAAACAGGTTAGGCTTACCTGCTTGCCACTGTGACGCGACACTTGACTCAACTATCGCCCAAGCGGCTGCATCAGAGGCGTAACGATCGATCCGGCATTTATTCGAAGGATACTGTAAGAAATTTCCAGAGAGTAGTTTCCCGCTGGGAGACCGTCTGCGTAATCCCCCTCTGTGATTCGGCGGTACAGTTTTTGGAAACGAGGCAGGGCGGCCCTTCGCATCCACACGAGGAAGTCTTGATTGATGAAGCCGTTGTTGGAAGGGTCTGAGGGGTCCAACTCGTAAGGCTGTCGGGGCCAAAACGGTGGCTTGACAGTGTCTGAAAGTCAATAAAAACAGATAGGACAGTTGAAAAGTTCAGGATGGATTTGGATAAAAATATCAGGAATTGTCAGAAAAGGTGAATGAGGAGAACTAATTGAATTTTAACGGTGATCCAGATGACGTCTGGATCCAGGAATTTTTTTTAAAAATGGCCATTTTTGGCATTGGTGCAATCTAACTTCACAAACTAGGGTCAGATTCACTTGGTTTTTGTACACTGTTTTGTACTACTACATTTACTTTGTACTGTATCATTCCATGGAATCAAGTGCTCAAACAAAGTAGCCTGTGCATTGGGACGCATTTTTTGTCTTTTTGTATTGAGGGCAACCACTAAATAACCTGCCATGGGGGCCAAACAAAGTTGCGGGAACCACTAATTTGATAGAGAAGGTGAGAAAATGAACTCCAGAAAGAATTCATCACAAAGTACAAAGATGCGTCCCCTCCATCTTCGTAAACAGGAATCATCAATAAAAAGGTAAAAATGGTGTAAAATGTTCATTTGTCAGTTACCATTATCGTTTTCTGCATGTAAAACTAATTATTCTTTATAACATGTATTTTTGATGAATATTTTTGTGTCTGGAACGGATTAGATTTTCACTATTTCCTATGCGAAAAATTGCTTCCGTTTTAGTTCAACCTTTTGGATTGAATTAATAATAAAAGTTAACCACAAAACAAATTCCCAATTTAAACACTACTTTATCTATGTTAACTCCTGTTGGTGCGTCTTTTGGAAAAGTGTCATAAAAATAAAAACAGTGGGGATGTCACGAGACAAGACGACACATGAGATTAGGTCTATGAGAATGATACAAGAAGAGATTTTAACATTACTTAAAAAAAATTAAAAAATGTGAAAAAATATAAGATGGTGGCTCCTCCCCTGAGCAATGTCTATATGCCAGGTCTGGAGGTGGGGCACGATGGCGAGCGATGGGGTTCGGTCGGGCACAGCCCGAAAAGGGAGCCCCCAAAGGGAACATGGATCCGCCCTCACGTGAGCTCACCACTCGTAGGAGGGGCCAAAGCGGTCGGGTGCTAAGTGAGCTGGGTTGTGGCCGGAGGCGGAGGTCTTGGCGGTCCGATCCTACTAGGTGACTTCAACGCTCATATTGGCTGCAACAGTGAGACCTGGAGAGGTGTGATTGGGAGGAACGGCCCCCCTGATCTTAACCCGAGCTGTGTTTTGTTATTGGACTTCTGTGCTCATCACGGATTGTCTATAACGAACCCCATGTTCAAGCATAAGGGTGTCCACATGTGCACTTGGCACCAGGGCACCCTGGGCCGCAGTTCGATGATTGACTTTGTGGTTGTGTCGTCGGACTTGCGGCCACATGTTTTGAACACTCGGGTGAAGAGAGGGGCGGAGCTGTCAACTGATCACCACCTGGTGGTTAGTTGGTTCCGATGGTGGGTGTGGATGCCCGTCAGACCTGGCAGACCCAAACACATTGTGAGGGTCTGCTGTGAACGTCTGGCAGAGAACCCCTGTCCCCTGAGTTTAAACTACCACCTGCAGGAGAGCTTTGACCAAGTTCCGAAGGAGACAGTGGACATTGAGTTCGAGTGGGCTATGTTTCGTGCCTCCATTGTCGATGCGGCTGATCGGAGCTGTGGCCGTAAGGTGGTCGGTGAACCCGCAGAACCCGTTGGTGGACACCAGGGGTGAGGGATGCCGTCAAGCTGAAAAAAAGAGTCCTATCAGGCCGTTTTGGCCCATGGGACAATAGAGGCAGCTGACAGGTACCGACAGGCCAAGCGGTCTGCGGCTCTGGCAGTCACTGAGGCAAAAACTCATGGGAGAAGTTCGGAGAGGCCATGGAAAATGACTTCCGAATGGCTTCAAAGAGATTCTGGTCCACCATCCGCCGTCTCAGGAGGGGAAAGCAGTGCACAGTCAACACCGTGTAGTGTGTGCGGACGGTGTGCTGCTGACCTCGACTCGAGATGTTGTGGATCGGTGGAGGGAATACTTTGAAGACCTCCTCAATCCCACTGACACGTATGCCAACATGGAAGCAGTGCCCGGGGACTCTGAGGCGGGTTCCCCTATCTCTGAGGCTGAGGTTACCAAGGTGATCAAAAAGCTCCTTGATGGCAAAGCCCTGGGAGTGGATGAGATCCGCCCCGAGTTCCTTAAGGCCCTGAATGCTGTGGGCGTGTCTTGGTTGACACGACTCTGCAGCATCGGATGGACATCTGAGTCGGTGCCCCTGGACTGGCAGACCAGGGTGGTGGTCCCGCTTTTCAAGAAGGGGGACCGGAGGGTGTGTTCTAACTATCGAGCGACACACTCCTCAGCCTTCCTGGTAAGGTCTATTCAGGGGTTCTGGAGAGGAGGATCCCCCGGATAGTAGAATCTCAGATTCAGGAGGAGCAGTGTGGTTTTCGTCCTGGTCGTGGAACTGTGGACCAGCTCTGTACTCTCGGCAGAGTCCTTGAAGGTGCATGGGAGTTTGCCCAACCAGTCTACATGTATTTTGTGGACATGGAGAAGGCCTGCGACCGTGTTCCTCGGGGAATACTGTAGGGAGTGCTCCGGGAATATGGGGTATTTGACCACCTAATCCAGGCGGTTTGTTCCCTTTATGACCGGTGTCAGAGTTTGGTTCGCATTGCCGGCAATAAGTCGGACCCGTTTCAAGTGAGAGTTGGACTCCGCCAGGGCTTCCCTTTGTCACCGATTCTGTTCATTACTTTCATGAACAGAATTTCTAGGTGCAGCCAGGGCGTTGAGGGGTTTCAGTTTGGTGGCCACAGGATTCGGTCTCTGCTTTTTGCAGATGACGTGGTCCTGCTGGCTTCATCGAGCAGTGACCTTTAACTCTCACTGGATCGGTTCGCAGCTGAGAAAGGAGCCAGATGAGGTGGCTCGGCCATCTGGTTAGGATGCCTCCCGGACGCCTCCCTGGGGAGGTGTTCAGGGCAGGTCCAACCGGCCTCGAGAAGACCCAGGACACGCTGGAGAGACTATGTATTTTAGCTGGCCTAGAAATGCATCGGCATCCGCTGGGAAGAGCTGGACGAAGTGGCCGAGGAGAGGGACCTCTGGGCTTAGGCTCCTGCCCCCGCGACGCTGATCTCGGATAAGCGGAAGAAAATGGATGGTGAAAAAACATGATAATATATTGCAATCTACTAATTGTATCTCTACAATGTGACATTTTCTGCACCGTGTTTAGGCTAAGGGCCCCACCTTCACTTAGTGACAAAAAGGCTCACTCTATTCATACTGTTATTCTATGGAACAAATCTGTCAAGGTGCTGAAACCAATGCACAGAGTGAACACTCTTCCTGTCTGTTTGGGGGCAAGAGAGAATAAAAGACATGGCAATATATTGAGGCCGGGAAAATGATTAAGTTCTCTTTCATTTATCGTGCGATTAATTATTTAAGTTTATTATCATTCCAGGCCTAGTGCCCTCGAGATGTTTTTTTTTCTGACTGACAAATCTTGTCACATTTTAATCTTGCGAGATCCTGTGAAATTATATTTTGTGACCCCCTTAATTGTATCTGTAAAAGTGCATTTCTGCAAAATAGGATTATTTCTTTATAAATTGAATCTTTTCATAGTTAGTGCATCAAAACCTTTTTAAGACCTTCTAAATCGTTTTTTAAACGTTATCAGATCCCTCTAGACACATCCCTCTAGTCACCTTTACACCACACTACCTAATATAGTAAACATGACATGAGAAAATCTTGGTGTCAATCACAGAGAGACTGATGTTTGTTAAGTGTGTACTGCTACTATGAAATAATAACCTAACAATATGAATTTTAAAAAAATTCATGTTGTGACCATCTTGAGTCACTTGATTGCATTTAGTTTTTGCTTATTTTAAACTAAGAAAGTATTTATTGCACTGACTTGAGTTGCAGGGTTAGCCACTGGTTTAAAAACTTTCCTTTTTGTCCATTCAATAAAGATGTTTCACCATAACACATTTTAGAGCTGCAATTATGATACAGTGAAACCATCAAACCGTGTTATTTTCGCCCAGGATTATCATACGTCCAGAATCTTCCATGCCTAATAGGCGGACTTCTTCTTTTTTTCCTTTCGGCTTATCCCTTCAGGCGTCGCCACAGCGAATCAATTGCCTCCATCTAACCATGTATTCTGTATCCTCTTCTCTTGCCTGCCTGCACACGCTTTTTCACCTCTTTTCCACACTCTCCATTGCTCTGGACTGTTGACCCTAAGTACTTCAAATCCTCCACCTTCTTTATCTCTTCTCCCTGTAACCTCCCTCTTCCACTTGGGTCCCTCTCATTTACACACATGTACTCCGTACTGCTGCTGCTAACCTTCATTCCTCTCCTTTCCAGGGCAAACCTCCACCCCTCAAGCTTCTCCTCCACCTGTTCCCTGCTCTCACTACATATCACAATGTCATCTGCAAACATCATAGTCCATGGAGATTCCTGTCTAACCTCGTCCGTCAGCCTGTCCATCACCATAGCAAACAAGGAGGGGCTAAAAGCTGATCCCCGATGTAGTCCCACCTTCACTCTGAACTCCTCTGTCACACCTGCAGCACAGCTCACTACTGTCTTACAGTCCTCGTACATGTCCTGCACCGCTCTAACATACTTCTCTGCCACTCCAGACTTCCTCATACAATACCACAGTTCCTGTCTGGGCACCCTGTCATAAGCTTTCTCCAGATCTACAAAAACACAATGCAGCTCCCTCTGACCTTCCCTGTACTTCTCCATCAACATCCTCAAAGCAAATACTGCATCTGTTGTACTCTTTTTTGGCATAAAACCGTACTGCTGCTCACAAATGCTCACGTTTGCCCTTAGTCTAGCTTCAACTACTCTTTCCCATAACTTCATTGTATGGCTCATCAGCTTTATTCCTCTGTAGTTGCCACAACTCTGCACATCTCCCTTGTTCTTAAAAATGGGCACCAGCACACTTCTCCTCCATTCCTCAGGCATCTTCTCATTATCTAAGATCTTGTTAAACAACCCGGTCAGGAACTCTATTGCCACCTCTCCTAGACACTTCCATACCTCCACAGGTATATCATCAGGACCGAGTGCCTTTCCATTCTTCATCCTCTTCAATGCCCTCCTCACTTCTTCCTTACTAATCTTTGCTACTTCCTGGTCCACAACAGTCACCTCTTCTACTCTTTGTTCTCTCTCATTTTCCTCATTCATCAACTCTTCAAAGTACTCTTTCCATCTTCCCATGACACTACTGGCACCTGTCAATACCCTTCCATCCCTATCCTTCATCACCCTAACCTGCTGCACGTCCTTCCCATCTCTGTCCCTCTGCCTTGCCAACCTGTATAGATCTTTCTCTCCCTCCTTGCTGTCCAACCTAGCATACAAGTCATCATAAGCCCCTTGTTTGGCCTTTGCCACCTTTACTTTCACCTTACGCTGCATCTCTCTGTACTCCTGTCTACTCTCTTCAGTCCTCTCAGTGTCGCACTTCATCTTAGCTAACCTCTTACTCTGTATACACTCCTGCACCTCCTCATTCCACCACCAAGTCTCCTTTTCTACTTTCCTTCCCGATGACACACCAAGTACTCTCCTACCTGTCTCCCTGATCACAGTAGCTGTAGTTGTCCAGTCATCTGGAAGGACTTCCTGGCTACCCATAGCCTTTTTCAAATCCGTCCTAAAAGTCACACAACACTCCTTTTTCAGCTTCCACTATTTCGTCCTCTGCTCTGCCTTTACCCTCTTCATCCTTCTCACCACTAGAGTCATCATACACACCACCATCCTATGCTGTCTGGCTACACCCTCACCTACCACTGCTTTGCAGTCACTGACCTCCTTCAGGTTACACCTTCTACACAAGATGTAGTCTACCTGTGTGGTCCTACCGCCACTCTTATAGGTCACCCTATGTTCCTGTCTCTTCTGGAAGAAAGTATTTACTACAGCCATTTCCATCCTTTTTGCAAAGTTGACCACCATCTATCCTTCTGCGTTCCTCCACCAAACTTGCCCATCACCTCCTCATCATCTTTGTTTCCTGCACCAACATGCCCATTGACGTCCGCACCAATGACAACTCTCTCACTTCTGGGGATGTTATGCATCACTTGATCCAGGTCTGACCAGAATTTCTCTTTCTCCTCCATCTCACATCCTACCTGTGGAGCATACCCACTAACAACATTGAACATCACACCTTTGATTTCTAGCTTGAGGCTCATCACTCTGACACTCTTTTTACCTCCAGGACGTTGCTAGCAAACTCCTTCTTCAAAATCACCCCTACTCCATTTCTCTTCCTATCTACCCCATGATAGAACAGCTTGAACCCTGCTCCTAAGCTTCTAGCCTTGCTACCATTCCACCTGGTCTCCTGGACACACAATATGCCTACCCTTCCTCCACTGCATCATGTCAACTAATTCTCTACCTTTTCCTGTCGTAGTTCCAACATTCAAAGTCCAAACTCTTAGTTCTACACTCTTAGCATTTCTCTTCTCTGTCCTCCTACGGACACACCTTCCTCCTCTCCTTCTTCGGCCAACAGTACTCCAGTTTCCACCGGCACCCTGTCGGTGAACAGCACCGGTGGCGGACGTTGTTAACCCGGGCCACGTCCGATCCGGTATGGAAGTCATTTGTTTGATTCGCATGTTCTAGTTTGTCAAAGTGTTACGTCGGATGCCCTTCCTGACACAATCCTCTGTATTTATCCGGGCTTGGGACCGACACAATAAGAAACTGGCTTGTGCCCTGTTGTGGCTACATTGCCTAATAGGCGGACTGTATAGTTAAAAAGCAAAATGCATAATTGTGCTATACTGTAGAGGTGTAGGTTAGTTCCAATTTTTGCCTTGTACAACTTCCACTTCACACTCGCACAGACATATGCAGAAGAGCAAGTTACAGTATGACAAGCTAACACAACTAACCATTGAAAGCGTTGCTCAGAGGCGTGACGGTGGGGTTTCTGAACTTGATGTTGTAGTCTGTCCACCAAGCGATCCCTTTTCCATCCAAAGGCACAGACCTTTTCTGGCCACTCACGATCTGAAACAGCCTGAATGTGTCTTTTCCAAAACCCAATGAAAACATAGGAATGAATGCTCTTTTAATGCAGCAATAGGCCATCAGGATGCCATCCACATACCGTTAAACATGCTGTTTGCGATAGCGCCACATGGTACAATCGGTTGGTTGTTGCGGTCATATTTGTAGGGTGCGCATTCTTCGATTGGAGACTATAAAAACACAAAGAAATCTGTTACAATGGTTTGGAAAAAAATCCGTTTTTGACTCACCTTGAAGCTGGCCAAGTCTCCATAAAGCTGATTATCATCTCTGGAGACACTATATCGTCTGTAGTTCTGGAAGTAGTTGGACAGTCCGTAATAAAAGAACACAGGCCCCTGTCAGACATAAGAGTACTGGTGTAGTTACTGATAAAACGCCGTGAAACACATGTTCAAAATGAGCACTAAACTCCATGCTCCGAATTGCCCTCAAGCTAGACGACAGCATATCGCCACAAGCTGGTCAGAAATAACGGTTAGCTTCTGTTTACACTTAATAATGAATAATCGAGAGCGGGTGTTTTGTTGTCTTTACTGTGTTGCTCTAAATATAAACAGTGTATATTTGCACCTGCAAAACGTTTTAGAAATACGGTGCATCTAAGAACAAATGTATATCCGCAAAGCACCTGGTGGCAACAAAGGAGTCAGAGCTATTCTTCCTGTCACTCACCAGCGCCTTTTTAGGCAAGAGGAGGGGGTTACGCTGCTAATTTTAAAAAGGTCAGTGGAAGGTTATTTCACTGATACTGATTTGACCCTGTCTTGTACATTAACGGGGGTTAACTTATTTTTCCACTTGCCTAACTGCTAACAATGTGTAAAGTTAACAAAGAATGTTTAAAAACTGAACAAATGATATACAGTAGGTGTGTACAAAACTCCAGGGCACCTTAAACAGGGTGTTGAGAGAGAACTCCAGCGTGCACACACAGTCCCTCACGTTAGGGTCGGAGCACCTGAAGCAAGGTGAGGTTTGATTCACCCCGGTGTAGTCGAGCTATAAAAGAGAACAAATATTGTTTAAAATACCGATGCGGTCGAGGCATCACTGTCATTTTCCCAAAGAAACAAAACTGCAAAGTAGTAGTAGTCGGCTTTATGATACCTCCAACACTTGAATGGACTGTGAAGTGATGAAGAGAGCCACGCCGATGCCTATGAAAGCCAGGCCGATGAGGACAAAGCCGGGGATGATGATGCCAGCAGACAGCATGGGCTGCCAAGCTGGAAGCCTCTGCTGGGTGAAGGCGGTGTTGTCCGGCCGGTTGGGCCCCTCATTCGTCACCATTTTAGTCGTTCTGTGGAGGCAAGTCCTAATCAGATTTTTATCCCTTACAAAGCTCTATTTTCCATGTGGAAAAAGACCATCTATTAGCCTATTTCTATGCTTCTAAACTGATGGAATGCAACACAGCAAAAGCCTACTTCCTGTAAACACACACAAACCAAGCAACCCCACAGTTAATAAGCCCACACAGAGAAGCACGTATCAATATCTTAAGATTTTTAACCTAATGATTACTTCCAGTTACTTACAGTGCGCCGGCTCAAATGGCGACACAACTTAACAAAACAAATAGGTGTGCGGAAGAAATCACCTTTACCTGTCTTCTTCCTGCCTTTCGGAAGCCACGCCTACACGCAAGGACCACAGACGGGCAGGCCTGAGATCAGTTTTGGCGTAAATCCCATTTTTCCGGTTTGTGTTTCGATTGACAGTGTCTAAGCCAATCGTTTTAGTCCAATGTACTGGGTAGCGCATTGCTCCACCAATCCGCGTTGAGTTCTTTGAGGGGAGGCGACAACTGTGCGGTCTTTTGTATTGACATCTGCGGAGGATTGCGAGGTAATGTCTATGATTATAATAATTGACGCATACATGTATTTCTCAAAATAATACTCTGGGATCTGCAATAGTGTGTTTGACTCATACCGCCACATTACCAGTACGGAGTGGTTTATTATTTCTCCATCTAGCACCTGCCGCAATGCGAATGCTAGCCGGAGCTCATTGTTAGCAGCTAACTTAGCCTGCTATCGTGAAGGAAACGTGACATTCTTGTATGTTTAGGAGACCAAATGGATGGTTTAAGTCCATTTGCTGCTACTCGGAAGTCTTATGGTTTGTGTGTTTGGGTTCTACTGTACGATAACTCGAGTAAAAATGGCGTCTGGAGCAAATTATGCTGCTATTATTGCAGTGATCGCCAGCTAGCTTAAATGTTCAATCGGTGGTTGTATGCACCGAAACGTTGTTGACATATGTTAAGTAAATGGACGTCAAAGTCGTCTTCTCTTCTAGTTTAATAAAACGATGTGATGTGAAAGGCCACTTTGTGCGTAACATTGTTATTCTGGTTCTGTCTTCATCTCTCAGCGTTTGAATGGATATTACCCGGTGCACGGAGAAATGGGTAAAACAAGACAAGGTTATTGTGGCATGGAGCCTCCATTTCATTGAAAAAGAAATCATATCATTCACGCACAGTCAACCGGTGTATTTAATCCATCCAGCCACGTTTGGCGGTTGTTGGAGGTGGTTTTGGTTACTAGCATGTTACAACACAAGGATTAACATGGCTCATGAAGCATGAAATCTGAAAGTAATCCTTTTTGTTATTACACAACATTTATGCATCCATTTTTATAACCCACACCATCACGTGTGCACTGGTTTGTTTATTTTTTGCTATTTTTGACGCTCACAGAGACACATGTCATCGTATTCATTTTGTTCTATCTAACTTCACAACTAGGACATTGTGACTTTAGCCCTTCATTTTCTTATTGCATCCTTTTCCCCACAGGAGAGGCCTCCAACATCCTCCATCATGTTGTCAAGTAAAAAATTGGATGCCGGGTCTTCTTCCTCCTCTTCTTCATCCTCTGCGGGTGGAGCTGGAGGCGACAGGGCCCCGGGTTCCGATGCCCAAGTGGGTGCTTCAATTTCAGCTGCTATGGATGTAAAGAAAAAGGAGCGGTCATCCCCAAGCGGAGAGTCAGGAGGAGCTCCCTTACCTCACCAAGGAGGAGGACCCGGCGCTATGGACCCAGACTCGGCCGAAGTCCGCAGGACAAGTCGACGCAAGCGACAAAAAGTAAACATTTGAGAATTATGTACCTTCCTGCTTTAGAAGCAGGAAGCAGATAGAAAGGTGTGAGTAATGCAAGGGATCGTCCATGGAAAAGCGGGTTTTAATGATGCTTTTATTGTGCCTACTGTTGCAGGTGGAGTACCGCGAGATGGACGAAAGCCTGGCCAATTTGTCTGAGGACGAATATTACTCCGAGGAGGAGAGGAATGCCAAAGCGGAGAAAGAGCGGAAGCAGGTCATCCCGCCGCCAGCTCCTCCCCCAGAGGAAGAGAATGACAGTGAACCAGAGGAGCCATCTGGTAAGGCTGCAGTTTTTCTCACACATAAACATTATAATGGAAATGTCTGTGAATGTAGCTGTCACTATACTTAGCGAGTATAGCCTGAAGTCATGATACAATTTTTTGACTGTAAATGTATTTTTCTAAACACAAGTATAAAAAGAATGTAACTACTTTTAATATAGATATTTAGGAACAACTTAAGACTCAAGTCTCAACTGTCATAACCACTGACAAAGCCTATGTTGACTCTTGAGTGGTTAAAATTAGGCAAGTGCTGCAAAAGAAAAAGCAAAACACATGCGCATAATTAATCCTTGCAATTCAGTTCTACAATCTCAGGGGTTTAACTTACTAGGTTCTATTGTAGGTATATTTGAGAGCTGCATTAACCCCACATGTTGACAATTAGGAGTAGAAGGAGCCGCTTTTCAGAGCCGCCTCCCTCACGATCGCATGACATCCCAGGAGGCCGCGTGCTTCCCCGACATCATAAGCGGGCCCCAACAGACTCAAAAGGTCTTCCTTTACATCCGCAATCGCACAGTAAGTGCACTTGTATTCACATGACTTCAGCGTCAAAGGCAAGTCGATTCCTTCAAACCACAGCATTTTAATCCATTTTATTACCACCTTCTAGCTTCAACTGTGGCTGGACAACCCCAAGATCCAGCTGACCTTTGAGGCTACTGCACAGCAACTTGAAGCTCCTTACAACAGTAAGGCATTAAAATAATCTTATTTTGGTGTTTTTTTTTGGTGTTTTTTTTTTTTTTTGTGCTTTTGTAATTTTATGTTTTGTACATTTGCAGGTGATGCTGTGCTGGTCCATAGGATACACAGCTACCTTGAAAGGCACGGACTCATCAATTTTGGCATTTACAAAAGGATCAAACCATTACCAAGTGAGTTGGAGTAGCTGACAGTCAACTGTCTACAGCTGAATGCTTCCCATAGAGCAGCTACAGTATGTGTTTGCACTTGGGTTAAAATGAGCTCTTGTCAGGCAAGCGTACTCTAAAATCCGGACTATAAGCCGCTACTTTTCTCACACGCTTCCAACTCTGCGGCTTAAACAATGTTGTGGCAAATTTATGATGCTTAGAGTGCAGCTTAAGGAAGTAGAGAATTTGAGAAGTAAAGTGGATGCTAATATCACCTTTTGCAGTCTTATCCAGCGATTGTGTTATGATCAGACAAATCCTAAGTAAATTGGATCGAGTGTAGAATTACATTGGGTTGTGGGTGTCAAAAGAGAAGAGGACGCTGCCTTTCACTTTGCACCGACTTACTTAACATTTGAAGACAACTAAAGACACGAGGATAATGCACAGAAATGGAACTTAAACTGTATTATTATCATTTGATATACTTTACCCTTTCAATAGTCTACTGCTTTATTATTTAAGCAGGCTGTGATTTATCACATTTATTCAATTGTAGCCTATTAATTTTTGTCTGTTGCAGCCATTAGGGAGGAAAGAGAAGAGCATTGTGCATTATTTTATTAATCGAAATGAAATTAGCTTAATTTTGTAGTACTTACCATTCAAAAGGCTGCTGTATTTAATTTTATAGTTGATACTTGTGTTTTATTACACTCTGTCAGATGCCCAGGTAATGTCATTTGGATAGTAGGCTAATGTAGACACTTAAAGCATGTCTTGCCTTCATTATAAGGCTTTAAATTTTTTGAGGCTCCAGATAGATTTGTTTTTGGTCCAATATGGCTCTTTCAACATTTTGGGTTGGTCCAGAATTTACAATATTCCCTCCAACAGTGGCCATTGCTCTTATGTTGACAAACATGGCTCTGCACTGCTGCTAAAATCTCACGTTTTGCGATTAAAATTTGAGATATTGCGAGTAATATTTTCATCCACTCACGGATGTGCGACCAGGTAAAAGTATCCGTCACACTTCATCCCTGATTTCCGTGAGAATGAAAAATAGTCTGTGAAATGCGGAGTCAACTAATGCTATTGATGCCAACGTGTGTGCTCGCTCACCTTTCAGTCTGATTTCTGTTTGACTTTTCTGGCATCGTTCTTTACACACTTGGCCTGGTTGTCATGCTGCCTCACTAGCTAGCTAGCTGGTTTTCACAGTTACAAATTAATTTAGAACATAAAAGCAATGTGGTTAGTTTGGAGCTCATTTTTGTCCCATGGAGACGCGAAAAGAGTTCGTGATCACTTAACAACCTTGCTGTCTTTTCATCTTTTATAATAATTGCCTTGTCTTCAAAACACTAGTTGTGTGTACAAAGGCTTTATATGCATAGTAGTCAAGACGTACTAAGAAATTAGCTTTGTTAGGTATAACAAAGTACAAAATATCTAATGAAAATAGAAGACTCTAACTAAAACATGCACAAATGGAGGAAAACCTTGGCCATGAACTGCCAAAGGTTATATAATCCTTTATTATCTCTCGTTCTAAGTAAGCAAATTTATCGCCAACAACATCTCAAAGTACGCTGAATTTAATTTTAACAAAGTATCAAATGCTGTCTTATGAGATATTGTCATTGAAAAACTACTACTCTCTACTAAGTGAGTTGTACTTTAAACTGTCTTTGTAGCTTGCTTATTATCAAACATTCTTGTCTTGTTTCAGCCAAGAAGACCGGAAAGGTCATAGTGATCGGTGGAGGGGTGTCCGGCCTGGCTGCGGCCCGCCAGCTGCAGAGTTTTGGGATGGATGTTACAGTATTAGAAGCAAGAGTATGTATATGCTTATGTGTCTGCATCTGTAATTAGTAGCCTAGCAAATAAGTAAGGCAAATTAATATTTATTATTATCTGTCGGTTCTCACGTTTGATGTTTTTTTTTTTTCTAGGACCGTGTTGGAGGCAGAGTGGCCACATTTAGGAAAGGCAACTATGTCGCAGATTTAGGCGCCATGGTGGTGACCGGCCTAGGTAAGAACCACTTTTAAGCCATTAAGATCTGAGATTGTAGCCTTATTTGTGATGTAGTTTTACATCAGCCTGTAGAGGGCGCTCTTGTTAAGCTACACAAATCTCCTGTGTGGCTTGTCTGCTTGTTCAGGAGGTAACCCCATGGCAGTGGTCAGTAAGCAGGTGAACATGGAGCTGGCCAAGATCAAGCAGAAGTGTCCGCTGTATGAAGCCAACGGGCAGGCTGTGAGTATTGACCACAATCCCACTCATCTCTTTAGTTGCCGCGACTCATAGGAAAAGACTCGAGCATGCGCATATTTGAGTTGTGGTGTTTATTTATAGAAGTGGGCGACGCATTTGGCATTAATTGAGGCACGGCATCTGTGAAAGCAGAGGCCACTATTTGAGGAATAGTGCATCAGTCTGCTTCTTGCAAACTGCTAACTGCAATAATTAGCCATATAACATGTCAATGTAGCTGCAGCTGCATTTAATATTTGTAGTGCCAGCAACTAAAAAAAAAAAGAAAAGGAAAAACATCTGAACCATGTGTTGTTTGCGTCCTTAAAAAAGCACATTAAGGTCCCTTTTGGCCTGAGTGCATTCTGCGTTTTGTAGCTTCGTATCCTGTTGTTGTCCTCAGGCAGGAATTTAGCTAACCCTGAACCCCCACAAACACAATGAACTGTGGCTTTATTTACCCTCCTCAACGAAACGAACACAGCCTACCTCTAGTAGGATGGTTTAGGTTGGAGGCTCTCAAGGCATCACGTGAAACTTGTTTCCGCTTCATCTTTCGGAAGACAAAATGAAATGTACATGTTTTACTTTTGTTTATTTACTTAACACTTAATGTTCTCTCTTCATTCCCTCCCATCCCCGCTTCCTTTCTCCAACCACTTCCAATCTTTTGGTGAACAACTAAAGGGTGAACGGTGCACAAGTGTATGTATTGGTTTATTTTTTTTCTACTTCTAGTATGTACTGTGGACATTTACATCATGCCGAAATACAGTTTCCCATCTCACTTCTCTAGCATCAGCCAGCATGCACGATCCTCCAGTCATTATTTAACTACTGTATGCATGGCGTTTATGTTAATGATCCCATTGTCGCATCTATAGTTACAGTATACTAGTCACAAATTAGAAATATGTGCCCCTTTTATAGACACTTGTGCTGGATAACTTTATGTATGTGCGTGTTCAGGTGCCAAAAGAAAAAGACGAGATGGTGGAGCAGGAGTTTAACAGGTTACTGGAGGCCACCTCCTTCCTCAGCCACCAGCTGGACTTCAACTTCCTCAACAACAAACCCGTCTCTCTGGGACAGGCCCTGGAGGTGGTCATACAGTAAGTGCTAATATTCTGCACGTACATTTACTTCCACAAGTATTAGTAGTAAAACATTCTCATTGTCCAAACTACAGTTTTGTGGACACAAAAGCCTGCATGTTCACAGTGTGTGTGTGTGTTTATGTGCAGGTTGCAGGAGAAGCACGTAAAGGATGAGCAAATAGAACACTGGAATAAGATTGTGAAGACCCAAGAAGAGCTCAGAGATCTACTCAATAAGGTCAACAAGATTTTTTGCCATCTATTTGCCATCTATCTACCTAGTGGGGGACCTAGGCTACAAAAAACCTGGGTACGAGTAGCGCATAACACTCACAATTACAAGGCTGCCTGAACACCTCATGGTGTAAGGAGAAGGGAGCAGAAAGGAGACAGATCATGATGTTGTTCATTGCGATTGTGTATTATATGAACACATAATTAGGTCTGATGATTATTTTGTGCATTAAGAGTGTTTCATCTTGAAGATTACATTTTTATTGGCATTCTAATCCCTACACGGAAGAATGCCAAAATCAGACCGGAATAAAAGATATGTAGGATGATTACTTATCTATTTATTAGTGCTCATGGGAAACTTATCAGAATGTGACCATGCAAAATAGAAACCTGGAATGACTTTGATGTACAGTGATGTGTACATTATCTTAATTATCTTAAAATCAGCGCACACTTACGAGAAACCCAGTAAACATTAATGTTTGTTTTTTTTGTATCGCCCAATGCGCGTTGGCTGTACGCCTGTCTATCGCTGCACGATATGAAACCAACACCCGCAAGTAAGCAAGTCAAGGTTAAAAAGACAATGTGGCACATTTCTCATGCTTCAAACCAAAAAAGCTCAGTTGTAGTCGACACACACCTACACACACAAACAGTGAGTCTGAGTTTTTGAAAAAAATCCGCTCTGTACTAAATAAAACCGGACAAAAAAGACATAGCTTCCATTTAGTTTAATGACGCTATGCTTAACCTGGTGATTCCCCACTCAGATGGTGTCCACAAAGGAGCGCGTGAAGGAGCTCCATCAGCAGTACAAAGAGGCCAGCGAGGTCAAACCACCCAGAGATATCACCGCTGAGTTTCTGGTGAAGAGCAAGCACAGAGACCTGACTGCACTCTGCAAAGTGAGCTCACGCACAACTAGGGATGTCTGATAATATCGTACGATATTGGCGTAAAAATGAGATATGTGTTCATATTGGCCCGTATCGGTATCTGTATTGCTGGACAATATTGCGCATCTCTACACGCACACAATACTTAGGCTGTGTTTCAATTAGCACACTTCTGTGCTTACACTACACGGTGTATACTATGTGCACTGCATACTTAGTTCTTGAGGGCCGTCCTTCTAGTTGGAACACACCTCTGCACTCAATGAAAAAGGGCAAGTGTGGAAGTGCAGTGACTGGGAATACAGCCAAGGATCAACACGAAACACATCAGATTTCTTAGTAACTGACTCAGACGTCTCGACCGGGTCTTCAGTTAGTGTATCCCGCTCAGAAGTAAACTATATCCAAGTGTCTTTGTGGCTTTACATTACATAGCGTCTGTTTTGGTAGCACATTGAGACTTCCCGCTCTGATTGGTAGCCATACTCACGAGGTCAGGAGGTGACCCGCATCGCTTCACATCGCCAGACATTATAATTGGTAGCAGGGCTGTTTGATGGAGCTCTTTTAATGCGGCGCTATTTAACTAAAGCTAGACAGTCTATGTTTAAGTGGTTTAATGCCTCGGCTGGGTGTATTATTAGCAACCAGCGCTGGCGTTTTTATTTTTGGGGACGCGGATAAATCACGTCGTGTGTGTCTGTGTATATTATAATGGAAGTTTTAGCTTCTTTAAACACAGCTGGTGTCTCCGAAGGAGTCGTCTGCTGGCCCACAAACCGCTTTTAGGACCCACCCCACACACACTTTGAGTAGGACATTTGCACGCATAATTTGGACCAACATTCTTCAATATTGTATGAACACTTGAGCTTGTTTGCCTCCCGACTTGAACTTTGCAGGTTGTGTTGTGTGTGTCATTATGGGTGCATATATGGTCATGGTATTATATTACGTTATACTATATATTATGCTTTTTCTCCACTTGGCTCCAATGAAAGAATACCTTCAAAAAAGAGCATAGTCAACAGTACATGTAGGATACATACTCTTTTGCTTTGTACTTCCCTGTGCAGGAATACGATGAGTTGCAGGAGCTGCAGGTGAAGCTGGAGGAGAAGCTTCAGGAGCTGGAGGCCAACCCACCCAGGTACCACCAGAACCTTCTCAACAGAAACACTCAATCACATTATCTTGTCACTTGTTGTTAAACTTTTCAGAGAGTACTAAATGTCCGTTAGAGCTCAGCAGTTTTGATTCACTTTCTCAAACATCAGCTTTACAGATGCCATGTGTACGGAGAGGTCGACGGTGACTGTAACTGTGGTTTTGCGCTCAACTGCAACGTCTTTTGTAGGGACGAGCCACTGTTTTTGCATTTTTGCCGAGTACAAGCATGAAATGAGCACAGCTCGTCATTGTGCGTAAACGTGATTAAAGGAAACCCTCGATGGGCGCCTACTTATGTATTCATTCTTCGCGCTCTGTGATTGGCCTGTTACACACAGCGACCACCCCTCCCTAGACAGATTTGATGTTGTCTGTGTGTGACACAATACAGACAGGCTGCATGATTCTCTGCTTGCCTGGCCTGACTCCAGCTCACATTCTCTATTTCGTTCTATTTGGGTTTGTATGATATTTAAAGTAAGCTGTAAACATGTTTGTTTCGTAACGCACACAGTGCATTTGACAAGACAGAGCTGAAAACAGCTCGTGTTGTGTTGGTCACTGTCTCCACTCCGGATGGGTTTTTTTTAGGTTTTCCTCAGCTCGTATCTAAAGTTACTCGCTAAACTTGTTTCGTAACGTACGCGATGCATTTGACAAGATAGAGCTGTAAACATCTCGTGTTACTATCAGTCACTGCCTTTTTTCTTCTTCTGTCTCTTCCCTGTGATTCCATGTTAATTTGGCTGGTGTATAAAGCCAGTCGGAAAACTTTGCTTGTCTCACTGAATGCCGTGCTTTTTGGTAAAATACAGTGAACAAGGCTGACAGATTGTTTCCTTTTTGCCGTCAGTGGTGTACTGATAATGGTGTACTCGCTCATCCTTCGTCTTTTGTAGACTTTGATGTTTGTTAGCACGTTAGCTGCTGTTGTGATCGTGTGGGCTGTATCCGGGCACCGCCGGCTAAAACCACAGGAGCGGAATCTGGAACAGGAGTAGGAGTGCTGATATTGGAGATTTTAGATGCAGGCCGATGTAATCCAATATTGTTTTTTTTTGTTTGTTTTTTGGTGCAGATATACAAAATATATCTGTTATCAATATTGGATCCCGACATCACTAATTCAAAGCAAATAAACATTTTTGTCAGGGGCATCATTTACTTTAAAGGACCGACTTTACCTGCATGGTGTGTTACAACGATCGCTAGCAAAACCGCAGCTTTTTTTTTTCTATGAAAATTAAAATAAGGGAAGGGCGTCAAGAAAGGGCAACCAACATTTTCAAGCGCAAGCAGAGGTTGTTACAGCCACTTACGTCTTGTGATTAGGAGGTTGCCTACAGCTGTTAATGCTAATGTGCTTTTTTTTGACACAGCTTGAAATTATAGACTCCGGCAGTTATTGCATGTGTACCCCACAAGCCCAGCAACTAGAGACTTTGCGACGCTTTAATTAGAGCACTTTTTGGAATTCTCGTTGCAAATGTGTCGTACTAATCAGTACTATCCTCCTCTGCCCGCAGCGACGTCTACCTGTCCTCCAGAGACCGCCAGATCCTCGACTGGCATTTTGCTAACTTGGAGTTTGCTAACGCCACGCCCCTCTCCACCCTGTCACTCAAACACTGGGATCAGGTATGTTGACGCTCGTCTCCCACGATTGTCAACAAGAAACGGACGCTCGACTCACTCGCTCGCCGTCCCTTTCGCAGGACGACGACTTTGAGTTTACCGGAAGCCACCTGACGGTGAGGAACGGTTACTCGTGCGTCCCTGTGGCTCTAGCGGAGGGTTTGGACATCAAACTCAACACAGCGGTGCGACAGGTCCGATACACGGCTTCGGGTAAGTGTGTCGCTAAGCCCGCGGCAAGACGGTGCAAAGAGTGTGACAAGCGCGTCTGATCTCCCCGCAGGCTGCGAGGTGATCGCCGTCAACACACGCTCGGCCACCCAGACCTTCATCTACAAGTGCGATGCCGTGCTGTGCACGCTGCCGCTCGGCGTGCTCAAGCAGCAGCCGCCTGCCGTGCAGTTTGTGCCGCCGCTGCCCGAATGGAAGACCGCCGCCATACAGAGGATGGGCTTTGGAAACCTCAACAAGGTAGTGCACACACTCGCAACTCATCACATTCCCCCGGGAGGAATTTTGTGTTGTGCTGCAGTGTCAATCAGGAGACAGATGATAGATAGCGACGATAATCACATACTTTGTCTTTAACCTAATGTGGTGGTGGAGGCAGGAAGACGTGGGGGGGGGGATCTGCTCGTTCTGCGTCATTCCTGCACTCCTGTGTTGCAGAGCAGTTTTATGTCCCGCTTTTGCTGCATCACACTGCATTATTATGCAATCTGCTGCAATGCGCTCAGTCTCCAACAGAGGGAACTCCAACGATCACTGACCATCCACAGCATCAGGCTGCCCTTCAGCCACTGGCGCTATCTTGTCCTGCATCACAAAAGTGCACCAGCTCATTTAGGACAGCAGGAACCTCTCCACTGATCACCCGTCAATCACAGGGCTGACTCGTACAGACTTTAATGCTCACGTTCACACTCACTGATGACCATAATAGTGTTTTTGGACTGTAGCAATACGCCAAAATGTATAGAAAGGACCTGCAAAATTCACACAAATAAATCAATGCTAACATTATTCACCACATCTGGCAGAACTTTTGGTACGTTCTGCAAATCCTCATTTTTTGCTTTGTGAGACTTGGCTTCAGAAAAAGGCATTCCCTTTGATACACTAGTGCAGACAGTGCTGATTTTCAAAATGGCATCTTATTTTTTGGGATCACCGTTGTTTAAAAATATTCACTAACTAAAGAGAATTAACAAACAAATCTTCCTAGCAACGCTAATTTGCTTGATGACCTCAGTCTATCACTTCCCGGGGGATGAAAATGCCTTAATCCACCCCACCGGGCATTTTTTTTTTTTTTAGCGTTAACATGAAAACTGCATCCAGCAACATGACTTGGTGTGCTAATGTGGCTCGTTTGAGTTGCCAAAATGGTCAGGAATCTGTAGTTTGTACAAAAAATCCACCCAAACTAAGTAACCTGCACCATGCAGACATACAAACATATACGTGCAATACCCAAGGCAAAAAAAACATCCTCTATAATCTTGCCGCAAGTCATGCTGGTTAGCTTGTGGCATTGATTCTCCCCAATATTTTGCCGTGTTTGTCGCATTTATGTTTGATGTTGAAGAGGTTGTCAGAAAAGTAAACAAGGGGAGTTGAACCACACTTGATATTTTATTGTTCATATTCATGTTGCCGCTGGGCTACCCAGCATGCCTTGCGGGCCTTAGGAAACAACAGTGTTATGTTTAGCGCTTAGTTGTTGTTTATCACCCAACTAACAGTAGTCATCGACTTACGTGATGCGTTAACTTGCTGTGGATGTTTTTGTTTTGTTGCACCGTGAGCAAGTTTGTCATGGGAATTGCTACGGTCAGTCCCGGTATATTTGGCCAAGTCAAGTCCTGGTGCTCAAAGTGGCCACTTCTTAGAAAAATATGTCCGTCTGTTTACAGGACGTTTTATAGTATTATATCATTTTTGTTTAGCTTGTTAGCCACAGTAAGACAAATATTTAAATCTTTTTGTGGATCTGTATGAACTCCCATCATATCGCAGGTGGTGTTGTGTTTCGACCGCATGTTCTGGGATCCCAGCGTCAACTTGTTTGGCCACGTGGGCTCCACCACGGCGAGCCGCGGCGAGCTCTTCCTCTTCTGGAACCTCTACAAAGGTAAGCGACCCCACCAAATGGACTTTGGTGTGTCTAAAATATGCTTAACGGTTGTCCCGATCAGCTCCCATCCTGCTGGCTCTGATGGCGGGCGAGGCGGCCGGCATCATGGAGAACATCAGCGATGACGTCATCGTGGGACGCTGCCTCGCCATTCTAAAAGGGATATTCGGCAGCAGCGCGGTGCCTCAGGTACGACTTTATACCTATGCTGGTAACGTGGACGCGCCGGCGTCTTGACTTACGGGATGTTTGTCGCCACGGCAGCCGAAAGAAACGGTGGTGACCCGCTGGCGTGCCGACCCCTGGGCGCGAGGTTCCTATTCTTACGTGGCGGCGGGGTCTTCCGGCAACGACTATGACCTCATGGCTCAGCCCATCACGCCCGGGCCCGCCATCCCCGGAGCATCTCAGGTAACCAGAGCGTCGTCGTCGAGCAGACCTCCATTAAAAAGGCTCGTTCACACGCCGCCTCTCTTTTCAGCCCGTGCCGCGGCTCTTCTTTGCCGGCGAGCACACCATCAGGAACTACCCTGCGACGGTTCACGGCGCCCTCCTGAGCGGGCTCCGCGAGGCCGGACGCATCGCCGATCAATTCCTGGGCGCCATGTACACGCTCCCCAGGCAGGCCACGCCCACAGCCGCCGCCGCAGGCAGCAACCCGCCACAGGCTCAGCCCGCCGCTGCTGTCTAAACGTCCTCCACAAATTGACTGTTAAAAGGGACGCCCGCCATCCTACACATTCCAAACTGCAAGTGCAGTGCATGACGGAGACCGACGGACGTCTTCTTAGCATGACTTTGACCTCCTGACTTTTTAGGTTGCAGAGTGTAGTATAGTTTGTATTAAAAAGATTTATTGAAAATACGTAATTTTTTTTTTTTCAGCCAATGTTGCTTTTTTATTTGTTTTCTTATTAAAAGACTGGAAATGCAACGTGAAGGCATCATTTGGTCTCAGTCTTGGGAATTAAATATAACAATGGCGGGAAGTTTACATGATTTATGTAATAAATATCACATAATTATGTGATATTTTTTAAAAAACTAATACAAATGTAAGCATCACCAGTTGCTTATAAAACCAAAAGAATAATTATTGTTGGTGTGGGGAAAAAATGTAATATATATATACATATGTTAATGAAAGAAAAACAATGGTCACTGAAAGAACTTGAATCTGACAAAAGTAAGAATAAACAAAAATTCTATGAAATTTACCCAATGAAAGTCAGACATTGCTTTTCAACCATGCTTCAACAGAATTATTTAAACAAACTCATAGAATAGTCCAATGTTTTCCTCCCAGCCATTCCTAGGTGCTTTTAGCTGTGTATTTTGGGTCATTGTCCTGTTGCAAAACCCATGACATTTTTCTCTACAATCCCTTGATAGTGTTGAGATTTCATTGTACTTATTGTGCCAGATGCAGCAAAGCAGCCCCAGAACATAACAGGGCCTCCTCCATGTTTCACAGTAGGGACAGTGTTCTTTTCTTTAAATGCTTCATTTTTCCTGAACATAGAGCTGATGTGCCTTGGCAAAATGTTCCATTTTGGTATAATCTGTCCATAGGACATTCTCCTGGAAGCTTTTGGCTTCTCAAGATGTAGTTTGGCAAAATCCAATCTGGCCTTTTTATGGTTTGTTTTCAACAATGGCGTCCTCCACGGTCGTCTCCCATATAGCTGTCTTATACTATATGTCTTATAGCCTTTTCCTTAAAGATGCTTGTCAATAATTTTCTTCCTAATCCCCCGAGACAGCTCCTTCCTTTGCTTCCTCTGGTCCATGTTGAGTGTGGTACACACCATGTCACCAAACAGCACAGTGGCTACCAGTAGCCCTACATACAGCATAGGCCTACTGACCGCTTGAAAGATTGTAGACACCTATGATGCTGATTAGTGGACACACCTGGATTAACACGTCCCTTTGGTCACATTATTTTCAGTTTAATGAAAATATACCGGTATATATGTACCATATGTACCATCGTTTTTGTCCCGGCTTGTTTCCTGACATTATTTTTGGAGAGGATTCTGTTGAAACATGGTTGAAAAGCAAAGTCTGACTTTCATTGGTTACATTTCATAGAATTTTTTTATTTGTTAGTTTTGTCAGATTCAAGTTCTTTCTGTGACCTTTGGGAGTTTTTCTCTCTAACCAACAATTTTGTCCACCTGTGTCTTCAATAAAAAAATACTGTATATAAAATATACAGTATAGATGAACAAAATATTCATTTTATATTATAGTCTACATTTTATGAAATAAATTTAGACATATGAGCTGTGCAAAAAAAAAAAAAGATGCAACAATTGTAGGAACAAGACGGAAATTACACTTGAAATGTTATACATAAAAAAATATATATACATAAATTTAAAGTATCTGCAGTGGATAATAAAAATATACAAATGAGCTGCTAAAAAAGTACACATTGGACAAAAGTCACTTTTTTTTTCTTTTCTTAAAAGGAAGCGCTTGCTGACGTTTCACATTCCGCACCAGCGTGAGCTCTTCACCAATTTGTGCCAAATTACAAACTTGCTGAGCACCCTCCCCCCCCGGACATTAAAATGCACAGATGTAGTCCGACTCAGCGTGTTTACAAATAGGTTGCATTTTATTTTTATTAGAATACATACGGTCTGCTGTACAGTCGGCAAGAGAGCTACATGCGCCAGTAAAGTTAAAACATGCACATTGTCTTACGTCTAAAAGTCAACAAAAGCAAACACACGACAACCTTCCCCTCGCAGGGTCCGCCTAGCCAAACTGCTTTTACTGACGGTGCGCTCCTTAAATTCCTATTTTTCTTTCTTTCTTTGGCCGGACAAAGAGCACAGAAGACCCTGAACTGAAGGCCAAATGAGCGCCACGTCAGCACGCCCTTTTTTTTTTGTCCTCCGGGTAATGAGAAATGTACTTAAACAAAAAAACCCACAAAATAATAATAATACAGGATGAAATACTCTCCAGGAGTGTCATACAACACACACTATATATAACAATATATATATATATATA